>ML796675.1:116014-140006 GCA_009831015.1 Picea engelmannii
TTGATTTTACACATTGAATGCCAATATCTCTTATGTCTTTATTGAAGAAGTGATATAAAATATAAGTTTTAATTTCAATCATTGACTTCGTCAATAATTACATCCATTATTGCTCATATGTACTAAAGATAGTCATTAATATTTGAAGTACTAACCACTGCAACATTCTTTTAGCTTTATTTGCCTTGTCTCGCAAACAGGTGCCATTCAGTGGAAGATCTTCTCCTCGACTATCTCTTTTGGCAGTAATATGTGAAGGGAAATCTTACCTTAACCTTTGAAGCCTTAAACCCTTAATCCTTCTCCTTCAGAACCCCAGATTACTAGGGACGTCTCCCTTGGGATTAGCCACCCTAAATAGAAAGAGCTCCCCATCGAGGTGACAGTGGGTGGGGAAGCTCCTGTTACGCCAGTTTGAGCCCTGAATCCAAGCTATCTAAACCTTTCCTACAAACTGTGCGATAACAAAGCCTACTTTGCGCAAGTTATTTTATAGTGATTTTAAGAACTTTTATGGGATTAACAAGCTCATAATTTTTTATTTTTTTAGAGATGTGTTCCAACATCTTTAAATAACATAGTGATCTATCATTCAATGGGTAAAATTGTGGTAGGGGAAGAATACACGTAGGAAATACAAGTGGAATCACATTGTTGGAAACCCTTGTAACCCTTTTTGTACTCCTTCAAGTAGTACTACATCGGACACTACATGTATATGGAATCACACTTACATGTACCCTTGGGTATATAGAAATTCCCCTAGGTACACCTAAAACTAGCCTTAGATAAACCAATTGGTTGTCTTGTTGCTATAGTACATCGAGAACAACACCCGGGGAGATCACTCTCTAGTACCTGGGTAGTTTAGTAGTATGCTTAAGGGCAGGGTTGAGCCTCCTTAGTTAGTGCCTTGATATATTGGTCCAAGTACTATTGTTTTTCCCCACACATATATTAGAGAGCTAAAGCACCTACCACTCCTTTGTTCCTAGGACCTAGTAACCTTTTTTAGTGAGTTCACCCATGAAAGGTACCTATAAACCACTCCATACTTCTCCGAACAACATGAACACCTTCTCTACTCCAAGAAAGTTGGATGGAGTGGAATATCAACTTAAGAAAATCCATGACCATATAGTTGGGTTTAATGAGAATTTGGAATAGAAGTTGGATGCGAAGTTGGATAAGAAGTTAGATGAGAAGTTCAACAACTTCAGAAATGAATTAGCTTAGTAGTTGATGGGTATGCCAGCTTGGTGTATACTAGAAGAAAACCATTGGACTGGACAACAAATTGAGCCACAATAGGAAGAAACTTCTAAGTCTGGACTATTTAGCCACTCATAACCCTTTTTGGGTCCACACAACAATAGATCAATGGATAATAACACATGGCATCGTTCTCCTAAGGTGGAACTAAACAAGTTTGATGGTTATGATCTGTCAGGATGGGTCACCCAGATGGAACTTTACTTCTCCCTCCAAGGGATCATTGATGACATGACGAAACTCGGAGTGGAGGTCTTGTATCTAGATTCAAAATGATGGCAATGGTGGGAGTGGCATTAAAAATCATATGTGAACTATATTGCTTGGAGTTAGTTTGTTAAAGCATTCTATGCATTTTTTGAGAAAGATACTCGCTATTTAGGGGAGCTTACCAAGTTACGCTAAACAGGCTCAGTCACAAAATTTATGGCAACCTTTGAGAAATTAGTCATTTGTATAGAGAACTTAACATATTATTTTTATAAATGGTGTTTCATTGGTGGCCTTAAGGAGGAGATTTGAGCATAATTTAGAATGCAATGTCCTACTACATGGTTGGAAGCCACGTAGAGGGACCTATAATCAAAGATGATGATCAATGCACAAACAAAAAAACCAACCTTCATTCCCCGCACTCATCCTCCCCAGGTACTTCCCCAAGCACAACTCCTACTCATCCCTTAAAAGTACAAAGGTTGTCTCCAATAGAAATGGTAGATTGCCAAAGACAAGGACTCTGCTATAATTGTGATGAAAAATGTGCTCCAGGGCATCAATGTAATGAACACAAATTGTTCCAAATTGATATGATCACTCACGCACTGATTGAAGACATAAGTATTGAAGAGATACTATAGTTACAAGTTGAAGACATCAACACTCAAACTCGGGTGGATATTGAAATTCCATTCTCTCATGAAGAACCAATTATATCTTTGCATGCATTATCAAGCATTTCAACTCCACAAACCTTGAAACTCATGGGTTACATCAAGCATTGGAAATTCATAGTCCTAGTTGACAGTGGTAGTACTCATAATTTCATTCACAAAAGAGTGGCAGAGGAAAACCATTGCTTTGTACACCTGGTGCACAACTTTGAAATCATGATCGCTCATGGAGGTATGATGAAATGTGGGAGAAGATGTGAAAAAGTTAGACTCCATATGGGAGACTATCATCTCAAAACCCATCTATTTGACATCAATATGGGTGGGTGTGATATAGTAATCTCTTGTTTTTATTAAGGCCCGATAGACCAATTTTGGTCTTAGTCGACATCATCCATCATCATCATCATTAGTATTGGAGGAAGAATGGCTACGTACGTTGGGATCAATCACCATGGATTTCAAAGAACTCTTTATGAGTTTCACAATCTCAAAATCAAATATTTTTTATAATAATATTAATATTTATATTTTTGTTATTGTGTTTTGATATAATGATTGCATTAATGTGTTATCCAATAAATTACACCTCTGTTATTTGTAATAATGTAAATCATTCATATATTAATTAATCAACAACACAACATTTTACAACATTCAACAATGCAATAAAATAGGAAATTAATCTTATTATATATGAATAACAGACCTACTGTCATACAAGATGGGACAACATAAAGGTACACAATAATCAAAATGCAACCAATATGTAATTGTTACACTTATTGGTAACATGTACTCATGCAATTGGGAGAATATGTCGAGTGCATTAATGAAAATCCATGATTTTCGCATACAAATATTCCAAAACATACAACGTGTAATAATATTTAATTATATTGATTGTCATTCATCACTTGAATTGTTGTCATCACTCGAGTTGTGTACATGTCTCATTTCTTCATCACTTGTAGGTGATATTGTATTTTGGTTATTTAACCTAATGTTTTCTTGATCAGCTTGTTTTTTGTGTTCTGCATCTTCATGTTTAATCTACAAACATAGAAATAAAGTGTAATAAGTATATCTACATGTATATATAGTAGAATATACAAGATTGGTAAATAATAATAAAAAGTACCATAGCAGGGAGTGCTTCATAAACAATACACATTCTTTTGAAGCCATGTTGCATGCCATCTCTTAAAATCTCTTATGTTGGTTTCACTTCATACTTTGTTTTTGCATGTTTAATACACCATGACAAAGCATAGTCGATATAATTAATATAAAGGTTTCCTGTTGTTCCATTAATTATAAGACAAGGGAAGTTTTTTTTTTTGTAAGAAAGTAGTTGTATTACCTTTCATAATCAAAATTTACATATAAGGTCTGAGAGACTAGTGTTGAGGCTACCATGAAAGGAAACCAGCCCCACCACCAGAGATAAAAGTTCCAAAATATTCTGCTAATTTTGTTGTTGTTTAACAGTCTAGCATGATGCACATTCAAAATATCTAAGCTAAGCTTATTTCTGAAACAAGAAAGATAGCTCTGTGACTTGATAGGCCAGATAGAGGTGTAGATTTTAACCTTGTACAATATTTTACTGCAGACAGATTTTCAATAAAAGAACAGAAAAGATACAATGGAAAATACGCACATTACACAGAGATTTTTCCTCTGGAAACCCAAACCGGCAAAACCAACATATTCTATATTCATTCATGAGTGATACATTGTTTACAATATAATATACATATAGTAGTCAGCGGAATCCAAAACCCTAACCCAATGACCTGGATTAGTCAACAACCCTTATTCCTTAACCGAAAATAGAAAACCATTGGTAAAAACCATGTGCCGAAAAATCACCCAACAATGGACACGAAAATAGAGGCGACACGAAAAAGGAGGCAACAATATGACACGTTTCCCAAGGCAAAAAAATTCTCAGGGGTGTTGCCCCGAACCCTCGCGCAGGGGGGATATCGCCCCCCTCAAACCCCCCTGTGCACCCGACGCAACGTAGCAAACACTAGAGCAATTCGTGCAAAGAATATAACACATACCCAACATTCTCCCACTTGTTGTTTTCTTTGCATACAGGGGGTTACAGGGTTACATAGTCAAAAATCCAGGGTAGCAATGCCCATGGATCCTCTACACCAAAAGAACTTATTAATGCTCAGAAATTTTGTTAATGAATTTGCAACATTCTTCAAAGTGTTCACCTTCATCAGCAAAACTTTCTTTTCTTCAACCATGTCTCTCACAAAATGATATTGAATATCAATATGCTTTGTCTTTGAATGATAAGTCGGGTTCTTCGCTAGAAAAATTGCACTCTGACTGTCACAATCTATCCTTACAGCTTGTACCAACCGAATACCTGAACACAATCTTTGTAACCATATTGTTTCCTTGCTTGCATGAGTGGCTTCCATGTATTCAGCTTATGTAGTTGAAAGTACAACTACAGCCTGTCTTTTGCTCATCCAATTGATTGCTCCTCCAAATAGGTTAAACACATACCCGCTTATAGATCTCCTACGATCCAAATCTCTAGCCCATTCTACATCCACAAAGCCATGTATGTCCAATACTTTATCTAATCCTGATCTTCCTCCATAGCACAATCCATAGCTAGCAGTGTTGCGCAAATACCTGAAAACACTTTTTATTGTTATCCAATGCTCCTTCCTTGGTTTTGACATATACCTGCTCAAAACTCCCACTGCATGTGCAATGTCTAGTATAGGACAAACCAATGCATACATCAAACTGCCAACTACACTCGCATATGGAACATGAGACATGTCCTCCTCCTCTTCCTATGTCTTGGGACACTGATCTGCAAATAAATTTACACCAATAGGAATAGGGACCTTGATCGGTTTACATTTCTACATATTAAATCTCTACAATATTGTCTCGACATATTTTCTCTAATTTAACCAGAGTTTCCTCCTTTTCCGGTCTCTTTTAATTTCCATGCTCAAAATGAAATTTGAAGCACGAAGATCCTTAATGTCAAATTTATAGGACAACTAAGTTTTCACATCCTGGATAATCTCCTTGTTGTTTCCTATCAGCAACATGTCATCCACATACAAGACCAAATAAATCAAATGATCACCAATATTATTTAAAATACACACATTGATCCTCTTTGCTTCTTGTGAAGCCAAGTCCCAACATATAAGTATCAAATTTTGTATACCACATCCTTGGTGATTGTCTTAAACCATATAGGGACTTTTTCAACTTGCATACCAGCTCCTTATTTCCCTTCCCAACAAAGCCTTATGGCTGCTTCATATAGATTTCTTCTTCTAGATCCCCATGTAGGAATGTTGTCTTCACATCCATTTGTTCTACTTCAAAATCAAATGCAACAGTAACATATAAAAGAAATATTATAGAAGTTAACTTGGCAACAGAAGAAAAAATCTCACCAAAATCAATTCCCTCAACCTCATAGTAACCCTTTGCTACTAAACAAGCTTTGTACTTCTCCACTTTCCCTTTTTCATTCAAGTTCTTTTTAAATACTCATTTGCTTCCAATGGGATTTCTTCTAGTCGAAAACTCCACTAGATCTTAAGCCTCATTCTTATCCAAGGCTATCATTTCTTCATCCATGGCCTTTTTCCAGAGCTTTCCATCCTCTAAATCCACTATCTCCCTCACAGTTCTAAGATCATCATTAGTAATAGACAAAGCAAAATTTGAACAGAAATCAGATGGAGTTTACCTTTCCAGTAGCCTTCTTTCTCGAACCGATATCCTCAATACTAGAGTATGAGGATCTTCTTCTTATTATTCGTGTTCTTCTATAGAGTCTAATTCTTCATCCTTTAAATCAAACTCTATTTTCTCTGGTTCTTCCTTACTTGGTAGGACTTCATGTTTAACAACATCCCTCATTTCTCTAAATACCACATCTCATCTATACACAACCTTCTTAGTCTCTGGGTTCCAAAGCTTATAACCTTTGAGACCATCTTTATACCCAATAAAGATACACTTTTCAGCCTTCTTATCTATCTTACTCTTGTTTTCCTTTGGAACATGAACATAGGCCTCGCAACAAAATACCTTGAGATGTGTGAGAGAAGGTTTCTTACCAGTCCATACCTCTTGTGGAGCCTTGTCATCTAGTGCCGATGAGGGTGATCTGTTGACCAAGTAACATGCACTACCCACTGCCTCTGCCCAGAATTCTTTCCCTAACCAAGCACCATTGAGCATGCACCTTACTTTTTCCATCAGCGTCATGTTCATCCTTTTTGAAACTCCATTTTGTTGAGGTGTATATGGAGTAGTCTTCTGCCTTGATATACCACACTTCTTACATAATTCTTCAAATTCATTCCCATATAACTCTCTGTCGTTATCTGTCCTCAACACCTTAATTATTTTCTCTGTTTGATTCTCAACAAGATCCCTAAACTCTTTTAACCTGTCAAAGACTTCAAATTTATTCTTGAGGAAATATATCCAAGTATTCCTCGAGAAGTCATCTATAAATGAGACATAGTACACAGATTTTCCTAATAATGGAACCGACACAGGTCCAAACACATCATTGTGAAATAAAATTCCTTCTGCCCTTGTTGCACCAGAGGAGAATCTTACCCAATTTTTCTTCCCATATACACAATGTTGACATAAATCAAAATCCAGAGAGCAATTAGACATACTTTCAACCATACCTTTACTGTGTAGTTGATCCAAAATTGGATCCAGGAGCTTGATGGGGCTTAGAAAGGCCTAAAAAACAAAGTTCTCAAAATGGATTCAAAAAAGACGTGTGTGTAGGCCTAATCGATACAAACCCAGCACAACTTGAATAGGCTCAAACGGATGCAGTATGCTCCATATATCGTGATATTTTCATTTGGCCAAATAAGCAAAAAAATGATGATTGTACAGTATGTATAGTGCCAGTGGTAGCTGACTATATAAGCCATCCTACCGTATAGATGACGTGGCAGGGTACATGGCACTAACTGGGAAGTTGATGTGACAGGTGGACCTATCAGGGAGTGACATGTGTCACAACTGCAAGGGTGACATGTGGCACATCCGTATTGATGATGTGGCAGGTATGACACGTGGCACATTCGTACGATGCTTACACGAAAGGTACAGTGGTAGGTTGATGGTCGAATAGTGTGTTGACACATGGCGGTTAGCTGGCGTATGGAATGGTGCCACGTGGCCCAAGTATGGGATTCCACGTGGCACCCATGTATTGGCTATATGCTTTGGCAAAATGTTGGAGTTTATGGGGTTCAAACTGTGGACCTCATGGGCGGCAAATATTTGCGTAGGCCGGGCTACCAGCCCGCCTACAGGTTTCATTTAATAGCTATGGCGCCAAACTTGTAATTAAATTGGTGTGATGTTTGAAATGGCGGGGAAAAAGGGCTGGGGGCCTAGCCCCCAGCGCGAACATTTCTACATATCTCGTGACCATGCCATAGAACCACAACCCACACTTCTATTGTTCTGCATTGGAGTTAGACGAGCCCCTGATCCTATGGGATCTCATATGATCGAATCCTTTAGTTGGTTAGCACGGAGATTAAGGGTTAAGCCTCGGTCGTTTGGGCTATCTCGTCGACCAAGGGGCTTAATCGTGGGATTTTCCATCAAGGGCTCTAACTCTTGTTTGGCGCGTGGAGTTGTAGACTTCAGCCACATGGCCACACACGTAACCAGGAGCCAAACAGTCGGAGGCTAGCGCACCAGCAGCCTAGCACCAGGGGCACATGGTGAGCACCAATACTACCAAGGGCCAGCGGAAAAAGGGGTTGCGCCCTATTTATTTTCTATATAGTCAGTTTTTACTATATAATATGGATTTTTATTGATTTATGGGCTGATATTTGGAGATTTTGGTCATTTTGGGGGGATATTGGGCCCTTTTTTAGGCCAGATCTTGGGGAGAAGTTGGGACGTTGTTACCAACTTCAGATCTATATAAACAAGGGGTTCTTGAATCCATAAGGGAGGTTCAGAGAAAGGTTATGCTGAATATTTTCCAAGCCAAATTCATTTTTATGCATGGAATCCATTGAGGAGAGCACCTTTGCGAGCCATTTCTGGGAGCTCCGGTCATCCGATTTCAGTGTCGTCAGTTTTGTTGGGTTCCACAGATCTAGTAGAATAGACCATATCAGTTTGTAACCTTTTTTCCACTATTATGATGTCATTTTTAAGCTTTGAACGGAAATAAGAAAGCCTCACCCACTGAGACAAAGGCCCGGAGACGTAGGCAAGATTGTCGAACTCCGTTATCACATTGGTGTTTATGATTTGTTGATCCTCATGTTTTATTTCAGATCTGTATATGTTTATATGGCTTCTATGTTTCTTCTATAATTCTTCCTCTTTCATTCAGCTTCCTAAATGGTTAATAAACACATGCATAATAACTCAACCATTGTTGTTTAAAAGATCTTTTCAGCAATGGTTGAGTTTTATGCATGTGTTAATTAACCATTTAAGGAAGTTGAATGAAAGATAAAGAATTATAGAAGAAACATAACAGCCATATAAACATATACAGATCTGAAATAAAGCATGAGGATCAGCAAACCATAAACACCAATGTGATAACGAAATTCGGCAATCTCGCCTACGTCTCTGGGCCTTTGTCTCAGTTGGTGAGGCTTTCTTATTTCTGTTCAAAGCTTAAAAAGGAAATCATAACACTATAAAAAAGGTTACAAACTGATCTATTATTTTTCTACCAGATCTATGGAACCCAACAAAACTGATGGCACTGAAATCGGATGACCGGAGCTCCCAGAAATGGCCTACAAAGGTGCTCTCCTCAATGGCTTCCCTGCATAAAAATGTCTTTGGATTGCAAAATCTTCAGCATAAACCTTCTCTGACCTCCCCTATGGCTTCAACAACCCCTAGTTTATATAGATATGAAGTTGGTAACAACCTCCCAACTTCTCCCCAAGATCTAGCCTCAAAAAGGGCCTAATATCCCCCAAAAATGACCAAAATCTACAAATATCAGCCCATAAATAAACAAAAATCCATATTATACAGTAAAAACCCACTATATAGCAAATAAATAGGGCGAAACCCCTTTTTCCACTGGCCCTTGGTCGTATTGGTGCTCACCATGTGGCCCTGGTGCTAGGTTGCTAGTGCGCTAGCCCCCGACTGTTTGGCTCATGGTTACGTGTGTGGCCATGTGGCCGAAATCTACAAATCCACATGCCAAACAAGAGTTAGAGCCCCGGATGAAAAATCCCATGGTTAAGCCCCCTGGTCAGTAGGCTAGCCCGACCGACCGGGGCTTAACCCTTAATCTTTGTGCTAACCAACTAAAGGATCTGGTCATATGAGATCCCATAGGATCGGGGGCTGGTCTAACTCCAACACTGAAAAATAGAAATGTGGGTTGTGGTTCTATAGCATGGTCACTGGATATGTAGAAATGTTTGCGTCGGGGGCTAGACCCCCATCCCTTTTTCCCCACCATTTCAAACAACAGACCAATTCAATTACAAGTTCGGTGCCATAACTATTAAGTGACACCTGTAGGCAGGCTGGTAGCCCAGCCTACACAAATATTTGGCACCCATGAGGTCCACGGTTTGAACCCCATAAACTCCAATATTTTTCCAAAACATACAACCAATACATGGGTGCCACATGGCACCGATCCATATGCCAGCTAACTACCATGTGTCAACACATTATTCGACCATCTTCCTACCACTGTACTTGCCATGTAAGCATCATACGAATGTGCAACATGTCATACCTGCCACACCATCAATAACGGAGTTCGGCAATCTCGCCTACATCTCTGGGCCTTTGTCTCAGTGGGTGAGGCTTTCTTATTTTTGTTCAAAGATTTAAAAGTACATCATAATAGTGGAAAAAATGTTACAAACGGATCTGGTCTTTTTCTACCAGATCTATGGAACCCAACAAAACTGACAACACTGAAATCGGATGACCGAAGCTCCCAAAAATGGCCCGCAAAGGTGCTCTCCTCAATGGCTTCCCTGCATAAAAATGGATTTAGCTTGGAAAATATTCAGCATAAACCTTCTCTGAACCTCCCCTATGGCTTCAAGAACCTCTGGTTTATATAAATCTGAAGTTGGTAACAACCTCCCAACTTCTCCCCAAGATCTGGCCTCAAAAAGGGCCCAATATCCCCCAAAAATGACCAAAATCTCCAAATATCAGCCCATAAATCAATAAAAATCCATTTTATATAGTAAAAACCCACTATATAGAAAATAAATAGGGCACAGCCCCTTTTTCCGCTGGCCCGTGTTCGTATTAGCGCTCACCATGTGGCCCTGGTGCTAGGTTGTTGGTGCACTAGCCCCCGACTATTTGGCTCCTAGTTACGTGTGTGGCCATGTGGCCGAAGTCTACAACTCCACATGCCAAACAATAGTTATAGCCCCTGATGAAAAATCCCACGGTTAAGCCCCCTGGTTGGCAGGCTAGCCCGACCGACCAGGACTTAACCCTTAATCTTCATGCTAACCAACCAGAGGATCTGGTCATATGAGATCCCACAGGATCGGGGGTTGGTCTAACTCCAACGACAAATAGTAGAAGTGTGGGTTGTGGTTCTATGTCATGGTCACGAGATATGTAGAAATTTTCGCGTCAGGGGTTGGGGGCTAGGCCCCTAGCCCTTTTTCCCCACCATTTCAAACAACACACCAATTTAATTACAAGTTTGGCACCATAGCTATTAAGTGACACCTGTAGGTGGGCTGGTAGCCCGACCTACGCAAATATTTGGCGCCCATGAGGTCCATGGTTCGAACCCCATAAACTCCAACATTTTTCCAAAACATACAGCCAATACATGGGTGTCACGTGGCAGCCCATGTCTGGGCCACATGGCACCATTCCATACATCAACTAACTGCCACGTGTCAGCACATTATTCAACCATTTGCCTACCATGTAAGCACCGTACGAATGTGCCATGTGTTGTACCTTCCACGTCATCAGTACGGATGTGCCACGTGTCACCCTTGTAGTGGTGACACATGTCACTCCCTAATAGGTCCACCTATCACATCAACTGCCCAGTCATCCTCTGTCCACGTTAGCTCCGCATACCCTACCACGTCATCTGTATGGTCGTACGACCTGTACAGTCAGTTGCCACGTGGCATTGTATGGACTTTACAGTCAACATTTTTTTGCTTGTTTGGCCAAATGAACAGATCGCGGTATCCGGAGCATGTGACCTCTGTTTGAGCTCATTCAAGTTGTGTTGGGTTCATATCGACGAGACCTACTCACACGTCCATTTTGAATCCCTTCTGAGAACTTTGATTTTTAGGCCTTTCTGAGCCCCATCAAGCTCCTAGATCCAATTATGGATCAGTAGTAGTCGAAGACCCTTCTCTCTGATATGTCCCAGTATTTGATGCCATAGCATAACCTTTTCTCCAAAGACTGTAGGATTTCTTTCTTCTTCAACTCCAATATTAGGAACAATGGAATTATCACACCCATCACTAATAGTGCTTCCTTGCAGCTTATACAGAGTTCCAAACCCAACTCCCTTCAGCAACACCATTGCTCCTCGAACCATCCTACAAGTTTCCTTTTCAAATATTGTTTTTACCCCTGCATCGTCCATTTTTCTTACAAAGATTAAATTTGTGTCCAAACCTGGGATGTGAAGAACACTGGGTTGTGTTCTAATACTTCCATCTATGAGCCTTAACTTGAATTTTCCTTGTCCTATGATTCTGGTTGTCGAGTCATCACCTAGGAAAACATTACCTCCATCATACATTTTGTATTTACATAACCACTCCATGTGTGGAGTCATATGAAAGGATGCACCTGAGTCAACCAACCATGCCTCATGATCTGCATGTGTCCTTGAAGAAGCCAAGTACACATCCCCTCCTTCTTCCTTGGATGTCTTTTCTTCTGTAGAAGGAACTTCTTCAGATCCCTTCTTTTTCTCAATTTTGGATCTACACTACTTCTTGTAGTGCCATTGTTTTCCACATCTCCAACATACCTTTACAAACTTTCCAGGAGATTTAGATCGGCGCTTAGACTTAGATCTCCCACTTGAGGACTCAGACCTATTTCTTTCCTAGGACCATCCTCTTGCAAATAATGCATTTGTGCTCTGTCCTTCCATGTTCTTCCATCTCATCTCCTTCGACAACAAGGATGAGACCACTTCATCAAACTTCAAGGTAGTTGTATTACTACCTATGGCCACATCCAGACTATCCCACGAGTCTGGTAAAGAGCACAACAAACTGATACACTTATTTTCATCTGAAATTTTAATCTCAACAAATACTAACTGACTTACCAGATTATTGAAGGTATTCAAATGCTCATCCACCGAGTCTCCATCTCTCATCCTCGGGTTATATAGATTCTTTCTCAGGAAAATTTTATTTACTAAGGACTTAGACTGATACAACTTCCCCAACTTATCCCATAAATCTTTGGTTGTATCTTCCTCTAATACATTCAGTAATACTGAATCTGAAAGACATAGTAGGATTTTTCTCTTCCCCTTCCTATCCAAATTTTTCCAGTCATCTGTTGAAGTTCTTTTAGGTGTAGTACCTGGATCCATCGTGATCCACTGATCTCTGTCCACCAAAAGATCTTCTATCTTGAGCTTCCACAACTCAAAACTTTTCCTATTAAACTTCTTGATATCCATTTTCGAACTGCTTGCCATTTATTTTCACCTGAAAAATCAATACCACAGATCTCCCACTGTAACAAGGCTTATCACAGTCCCGAACCAAACCCTTGACCACAAAGGCATCCCCCTGAAGCCAACAAAGCTATGATACCAAATGTATATTTTAACCTTGTACAATATTTTATTGTAGATAGATTTTCAATAAAAGAAAAGAAAAGATACAATGGAAAATACACACATTACACAGAGATTTTTGGAAACCCAAAATCAGAAAACTAGCATATTTTATATTCATTCATAGTGATACATTGTTTACAATACAATATACATATAGGATCCAACGGCATATAAAACCCTAACCCAATGACATGGATTAGTCAACAACCCTAATTCCTTAACAGGAAATAGAAAACCATCGAAAAAAACCATGTGTTGAAAAACCACCTAACAATGGACACAAAAAATGAGGTAAAAATGCAACACGTTTCCCGAGGTAAAAAAATTCTCGGGGGCACTGCCCTTGAACCCCTAAGCCCTCGACGCAACGTAGCAGACACTGGACCAAGTTATGCAAAGAATATAACACATACCCAACAAGAGGCTATGAGAAACAAAAAATAGCAGACCATGAGAATTACTTACTTGTGTAGTTGTGTGGGAAGGCATGCTCTGACGCGTCCAGCCATTTTGGCTCCATCGTTGCCTGAAGCAACTCCTCTCTCATGCGGAGTTGAGAAGGGTCTTGAGATCCAGAATCGAGAAGACATTCCAAGTGCTTCTCCATCATCTCCTCGCAGAATTTCATTTATGCATTGTCCTCACGCAAAGCCTGGATTATTTCTCTCTGAACATTGATGAAGCCAGGATGAGGTGGAGGGATGGGGGAAAAACTAGAACCAACATCTGGATTGGGAGGAAGCAAAACAAAGGCATAAATCAGGGGGGGAGCTTCGAGCGATTTATGGTCTATGTCTTCGCCTATGGAAGGAGGGGGACACTGGGCCATGTTAATGTGGTAGGGACAGGTGCAATAGGGATGCAGGATGGAAGGAGGTTGATCACTTTGTGATTAATGTGTGCTTGCTCTGATCGATCGCCCTCAGATTCTAGGCATGAAGAGAGTGCATATATATTCGCACCAAGGAAGAGAGTGAGTGCAAAAGATGTGTGAGGCCAAATTTTGAATCTCAGGGTGAATGATCCAGATGGATCTCGGTGGCCATCCACCTTTTCCACTGAATCACCATTTTCAGCTTGTGGTTTTGATCAACCATGGCATTCACCCTTATGGTGGAGAATGGAATGCAATTTCGTCTTCATTTTTTAATTACAAACATCATGTAATGGTCTTATGTATATTCCTACAACAGAGTGTTAATGCATCGGATCCCATTAAAACTCCGCAGTTAAGCACGCTCGGGCTAGAGTAGTACTGGGATACGTGACCGCCCAGGAAGTCCTAGTATTTTACATGCCTATGGCATTTTATAAACTAAGTCCAATTTATCCCACATGCATCATGGGAATTGTTCTCCTCTCACTCACTCATATATAATTGAGGTGAAGGAGGCCTTTAAGCATGCAATGGAGTGTGATGTAAAGCTTCTTGTGAATGAAGTGTAGCCAACATCTCTTTCTTTTTAGAGATAAGCTACCCCATTTTTCCAGTTTGTGTTTTACAATGGTTTTATATCTTATTTAGTAATAGAAGTTGGGTTTCACTGTATTTTTGTGTTATCTTCTATATTTTTGTGTATTTCATTGTTATATCTCGGTTATATTTCGGCCTTCATGTCATTCTCAAAATAATTTGGATCAGTGGTATCAGAGCAGGCTACTCCTTGTCATTTCTCAGATCAAGTCCCCGACGAGGTCAAGGTATAGAGAGTTGGGTCTCCAGCTACTTTCGCTTGAGGACAACTGCTCTCGCCAACCCAAGCAACCTCCCATGGTGGAAGAAAAGAGAGATGACAAAGCAAGAGATCTTTTCAAGACATTTCACGAGGAAGCACTTGTGCAACAGAGGAATGAGATGATGGAAAACTTTGCTCAGATCCTTCGAGGACTATCGATGGTGCCAGCTGAGGCATCTTCAACAAGAATCCATTTCGCAAGTGTGACACCCTTACAAGTCAATTTTGATATCCCCTTATTTGAAGGCCAGATAGATGCAGATGCTCTAGAAAAATGGTTGAATCTTCTAGAAGGTTATTACTCTGTCCAAAAAAATTCCGACAGTGAAAAGATCACCTTTGCGCTCTTTAAATCCCTTCCCCGTGTCAGAGCTTGGTGAGAAGGTTACTGGGAGAGATAAACCATAAATGAATCTACACTATTTGGAGAGAACCCACTTGGGCAGCCTTTGTAAGTGCCCTAAAGGAGGAGTTCTACCCTGTCGGAAACTATGATGACCAATACATGAGATGGAAAACTATGTGTCAGAAAAGAGATCAGACGGTGCCAGAGTACACCAACATCTTTCATACCTTGCGCTCTGTTAGAGTCCTACATTTCATAGTATCAAATGGTGATTGAATTTTCTTCCTTCGGTGATTTTATATTGTAAAAAAAATAACATTCTGCAAATGATTTCCAAAAGAAAAAGATAAAAGATAAAAAAAAATAACGAAAATGAAAAGAGGGTATAAAAGAAAAGAAAAGAAAAAAAGGAAAAAATAAAATAAAATAAAATAAAAAGAGAAAAACAAGGAAACCCCATGAAAAGAAAAATAAGTTTGAATCATACAATCTAATCATGATCAAACATTTTTAAATTTATGTTGTTAGGTTAGAGAATATTTTTTAGCTAAACTGTTTAATATTGGCTAAAACAGTTAGGTAGAGGAATAAATTAATCCAATTGTTTAAGCTGGATTAATGAGTTAGATGTATAGGATAGAAGATAGGTTAGATTATTTTCCCTTTAGAAAAATTGAACAGGGTATGCACATTAAAATGCACCCTAAGTTGATGAAAATAAGTCAGTTTAGCATAGGAAAAATAAATAAGAATGCAAAGATTTCAAAAAAGCAAACATTTTTCTTTATCGCGCATGTATTTTTATCCAAAGTTGTAAAGTTGACAAGACATTTTGTCTTGTAGCGCATAATTTATGTGCAAATCTACCCCAACGACATCATTATATTCCCGATCAACAGCCCTCACTTGCTTTCGCACCCCCCCCCCCAGACCTACCTACCTTTATCAATAGAGGGGGGGTCTGAAACATGGTTTTCCCCACTCCGACCCCACATAACATGGCATTTCGTCAATGTTTCGCAACCCCCTCCTATTACTACATACCGCTGAACCCCACCCCCCCCGAAAATTGCCTAACCAAATCCCGATATCGCTCACTTTCCTTGTTGCTACTCCCCCTCTCCCTACACGACACATGCCCCACCTCCTATCCGTTAGCCAATTAATTCTTTCCCCATGACCGTTGGTTGTCCTGTAACGGTCTCGTGCCCTAATGGATATCCTTGTGCATATAAAAACCCCCATTTTTACCTCGTCATATTGTTTATTGACTAAGGACCTGTGAAGACCGCATTGAGCTAGTTTTCAAACTACCACCGCCATCTCTTACCTTCAACAGGCGAGCTATTTCCCTGGTAATTTCAGCGTTGCCAACTCATTCTACTGTTAATTTTTCAATTATGGCACCGAAAGGCGAGTTTGTTGACACCTCTGAAAACCCATTGATTCTCCCTCCAATCGACATGGACCACATTCCTCTAGCGGACAGAGACTATAAGGTTGCAAATCCAAAGTGCGAATTCAATTTTTTCGAATTACACTGTTGGCTGAAGGATATTTTCCTCAACCAGAGTGACAAAATTGGACTCTGGGAATCCAATTTACCCCTTTACATGTTTCCCCAAACCTATCCTTTCCCTAAATTTGAATTCATCCTCAAATGTCAGGCTAATTATATGCCAAGCCAAAGAGCCATTGCCTCTCCCACTGGTGAAATTATGTTTACAATTACCTCTAAAACCATTGACCAAATGCTACAAATACCTCAAAATGACTCCACCACCCCTTTCTTTGTCGAAGCTCTAAACGAATTGTATCAAAAATTTACCTTTCCACAGAGAGCCCAAATTTTTGAGATTTTCCTCCCTGAAGATGCCCAATTGCCTAAGAAAAATCCACCATACTCCTCTTCTATTTTCCCAAAGAATGCTAACCAAATTATCTCCATGCTCTCATTTTTGTTAGGTTATTATTTTGATGAATGGGTAGATGAACTTATTTTAGGTTTTCTTTCCATTTATTCTACAGAAGAAAAGGTTGTTGTGAAGTTCAATTTCAGTCAATTCTTGGCTGACAACATTCATGAACAATTTATTAAGTTTCCAACTAAAGGGATGTTCAAATATTCTTCAATTCTGGTTTATATGTTCCTATTCTATCAAGCAAACATGTTTCATTTCGCACTCCATAAGCTAAATGAACAAGGAATCCCACAATCAGTCATATTTTGGACTTAATTGGTGAGAAAGAATTCAGTAGAGTACATTTTCAAATATTTCATTGATCATTTCATCTATACATCTACTTGTTTGTTGAGCAGCAGTACAGAGCCCAGGGTTAGTGAAGAAATTCATAAGGTTTTACATCTAATTGATCAAGCCAAGATAGGTGACTGGTATTTATACCAGAATTATACATAAATAAGGGTGTATGGATGTGAACTACCACCATACAGGTTGCCTAAATACCTCCCAATGAGGATTTTTGCATTGGACTACATAAGGCAGATGATAAATTCAGATGAAATTCATTTTGTAGAAGCCAAGAAGAAATCTCAATTCAAAATCAAAACTCAGATTGGACCATTTATTTGCAACAACAGAGAAACACGTGAAGAAGCAAACATCCTCTTAAAACAAGTGAAGGTTCATCTAAGCTTCACTTGGTCATATGACCCATTTGGCATCATTTCTTATTTGAGGACCAAATAGAAGACCACTCCCTATGTGCATACACAAAGGCCAAAGATTGAAAAATACATGAACTAGGCTGAGTGGGAAGAGAACACCTTGCAAGAAGCAGAAGAGAAGCCTTTGTCTATGAACACTTCACAGATCATCACACCTCGTAGGAAAGTAGAGAAAAGAGCAAGGAATGAAGACTCTCCTTCAGTCACAGAGGTCTCAGCAGATGATTTTCAAGTATATAGGAAGAGGACTAAAACCATTCACACAACATGTTTTCTTAAAGAGGGAGAAATGCAATCTACAATATTTTTGGAAGGACCACACTCTTCCACACAGTCAGACAATTTTTTTGCAGGATCTCCATCATCACCAGCTTCACAAAGAAATCCAAACACATCTATAACAGCTGAATCAATTCATGGAGAAAAGGAGTCAAATATTTTTGAAAAGTATAAGGAAATTAAACAAAAGAATGAACTTCTTAATAGCAGTACTTATACTCAATTTTGGAAACAGACTTCCACTGCTCAACACAAACTTTTGTCAGCTTTTGACACGGAGAAGGGAAGAATGAAAATGGCATTCTTACAGGCACAGGTCCCCTATCCAAAGGCAAAAATTGATTACAAGAAGACTTCATTTGAATTTGATATAAAGGATGTCCATCATGTTGACCAGATGGATATGAACAGACAGACAGGGGAGATGATCTTTTCAACCCTGACAAACACCTCAATAACAGCTTCCAAATTACAGGTATCCCTGACTAATATCTAGTCTCAATTAAATATTGAAAATATCTCTTCTTTGGCCAAGGATAATAAGATAAAATCATTAGAAGAGTTAGTTCTCAAAATTGGATATGACCCAGCTAATGTCAAAGCAGCAGAAGAGTCGATAAAAAAGAAGAATGATGATATAGCATTACTAAGGAAACAGTTGAAACTTCCAGCAACAAAGGATTCACAAACTAAAGAAGTACCTGAGACAGAAAGCCAAAAAGAAGAAATTCTCAAATTGGTTATGGAGAAAAATGCACAGATTAGGGAAATGGAAGCAGAAATGAACAAATCGATTAAGGAAAAAGAGTAGAATGCATAGTTGGCCATGATTCCACTAGATGCAGTGCCCCTGACAGGGATAAGAATAGTAGAAATTCCTACATCAACATTAACCCCAACACAAACTTCAGATGCCTCTAATAAACTGGTTAAATCTATGGAGGACATGTCCATACAAGGAGCAAAAATTAGAAAGTTACGAGAAGAAGTAAAGTCATTATAGGAAGAGAAGTCAAGGATTGAGACTTGTCATCTGGCATAAATACATAAATATCCTAAGCCAAAGATTGCAACAGTTAGGGAAAGAAACATCCATGGGAAATACCTTATCCCAAGCTAAGGAAAATATATGGATAGACATCAATAAATCCATGATAGAGATTTGGCCTTCTATATAGATCATTTTTTAGCAGCATGAATTAATTCAGAAAGCTAGAGGAGCCATCGAAATCATTAAGGAAGAATTGGGAGGAAATCCAACAGAAGCCATAGATCTAATCAGGTTTCTGAACTCTAAAAACAAACATGAGTTAGAGGAGCTGGAGATAGAGGACGGAACTGAAACCATCCCGAAAATAAAAAAGGTTATAATTAAGAAAGGCCTCATGTTGCAATTGGAAGAAAAATCTCAGGTTATGGACATAGGTGTTGTAACATCCACGGGCCATCATCCCACTGGCCGAGCAAACACTACTGTGTGGAACAACATCATTCTCATACTTAATTAATAGCATGCATTTAAGTCATATTAAACACATTTAACTCGGAGTAAGCACAAGATTACTGCTAACATAAATAATCCCCGGCATTAACAATAATTCATATGCACAATAGAATACATGATACATATAAGCATCATAGGCATGCAAAACATAATATTAAGCATAAGCCGATACCTATCTTTGAAACCGTGGTAATTCCACCAACCACATGCAGGCCTTCCACAAACCTCCCAGCCTTAGACCACGCTACTCATCACTCTCAGCAGTGGATCACCCTCGAGCTGGGACTAAGCTCCACCCAAGGCAAGGAATCCTAGTCTAGGTTGAGGTTACAGGGAAAACTGTATAGAATAACTGGAAGGATTCTTCCCAGGATGCCTTCTTACGCCCACTACTCATGGGCTCTCATTCCCCACATGCCTATTCCGCCTAGGAGTATACACCTTCACAAGCATAGTCCATCAGTGCTTCACCTCCCTCTTTGGGTCTCGACAACAAGTCGAATCAGGAAGTCTTAAAGCTCTGTAGCTGGTGTTGGACTCTCTCTGGAAGAATACCACTTCCCAGCAGACTCCTTCACCTGGAAATAGATTCTCACAGGCCTGACAGACTACCTCTTCAACTAAGGGCCTTAAAACCCGGTTCTTCAGCCCCTTCCGACTCAATTCCCACACGGTGAGGATAACCACAACAACAATAGCAATTCAGTTAACTCACGCTAACAAAAGCAACGGGAATTTGGGTATGGACATCCAAAACGGCCACAGTCCACACTAAGACACAACACGGTTCAAACATTTATAAGGTGCTCGGACTTCACAGGAGACACGGCTCAGTCCACAAGTTTGCCACTGGTTTCAGGGTGCATGACAAGGAATCAACGCAGAGGTTGATCGTAGAGCTAAACAGATTTCACGAAGGATGGGGAATGGAAAAGCGACTCAGGTGGAGAATGGAAAAATGCAAGAGCAAACAATTTTCCCGTGAGGGTTTCCTTCACGGTGCGCGGGTAAGCAAATGCAGACGCAGAGGCAAAACGGGTTCAGACGGGCATCACTGTGAAATCAAGCGGAGGATGACAGAATGACTGAACCCCCACGGCTGACTTCTGCAGTTTTTTAACTGCATGTGCCTGGGTCGACACATGTCACCCATGAAGTTGCATGCACTCCATCAGCATGCGTTCCTCTCCAGGAACTTAGGACAAAACATATATTTCACATGGATTTTGGAATAATATTAAAATATTATTCCCAAGGACTTAAGCCCCTAGGCTCAACACTTAGCCTCTCTTTCCAACCTTCCAGCCCCCAATCCCTTACCCATTCTATGGAATCTTAGTCCCCCATCACTCATTCATCATGGTCGGTTTGCACGCAGCAGTGTTTATATTTTTATTAATGTTCTGCATGATTACATATACAAAAGCAGGCTYYTGGCCTTAACACTTAGGCTCTCCGGCCTAATAACACATAAGCCCACCARCTTATATAAACTTGGCTCACCAGCCTATAAAACATAATTACAATTCATAATGCAAGCTTTATACTTCATAGACATGATTTACAATAGGGCTCGGCCTTGGGGACATTACAAGTGTGCAGAGGTTCTTCAGCAAGTTTGAGGTGCTAAACAAGAAAGGACTGCTTGGTTTGTCAGTGTTAAATGACAAGTTAATCACCTTGCCTGATTATAACCAGAAATTAAATACAATGGAAAAAGACAATTCAAAATTCACATGAATACAAGGAAGCATCACTGGGAAAGCATTCCTGGAAACAATTCAATTTGATTTGAACATTCAGCATGAAATCAAACATATTTTCATCACCAAACCCACTTTTGCTAAATACACAGAGATGGATGAAATTTACATAAAATTACTCAAAATATCAATCCCAAGTAAAAAGAGGTGGGACAAACTATGTGAATTACTTGAGTAAAGAGGAGTTCTATTTTTTCGCAGCAAGGACCAACAGCTAAGCAAAAGTCAAAGGGACAGATCATCAACAACTTCCATCAAATCAGCACCAGAAATCCGAGCAGATCTAAAGATTCCTATATTTTTGTAATTAGAGATACTGTTAGTTTAGATATCCCTAAAATATATCATGATCATTTATGACATGATATTTTGTAAATAAATGTATAAATACTTCTCCTTTTGAAGTATTGAGGGTTGATTTTTTCATCTAAGAAAGCTACTATGTATCATTCAAGAGGATCGACCAGTAATAAAAAGGCTCTTTCACAGGATTCTTGTGTCAGACTGTTGGTGAAGTGCATCTTTCTAAGTTCATGTTTTCTTTCTTTGTTTTCATTCTTATGTGTTTGTAATTCTAATTATTCAAAAGAAAGTTAAAGAACATAATTTATTTCAATATACTATGTTTCTGACTTTGAATGATCTTTATGTTTTCAACTGAAATTAAGTAAAAATAATTCTTAGTTTCTCTATTTACTTGATGGAATTCCTCTCACTTCTTCCTATTCATTTCATCCAAATTTACTAGATCCAAACAGTTTAACTATCTTTCCCTGTGAAGAAACTTTATAAAAATTGAAACATATCCTTGTTTTAAGAGACAGACCCCATAGCCCAATGGTAATTTAAGCATTCAATCAGCCAAATATTTCAAACAAACAAACAAATCTTGAACTTTCATAACTAGCCTAATATTCTAATCCAAACAAATCTAAATCTTACAGAGAGATCCCTCTCTGAAGCTGGTAGGGCTAGATCCCAGTTTCCAAAGTGGTTTTGTGGTTACCTCTGTCCTTTCTTCTACAACCTCTAGAAATTACAGAGCGATAACACACTCAAAGATGGGTATCAAAGACTCTGAGTGGCACCTGGTTTTGAAGTACCGCAATGGTATACACATGTACATCCAAACAAAGATGGATTTTCTGGACATCTCCTCATTGGGAGCTGCTTATCGATATGCAGTCAAAATTGAGAAAAAATTCAAGCAGCAGAGTAAGTGGGAGAAGCATGGAAAAGGAAACTCTAACTCACAATATGAAGGACAGAGAAAGGAAGGCCAACCTCAAGAGAGCTAGCTCCAGACGCAGGAAAATAAGGGTAACGTGAAGTCTATGAAAGATACTGGAAGGTGGTGTGAGTTTCACAACAGCCCTTTGCATAACACTGATGAATGTCGCTCAATACAATCATTGGTGGCCAAGCTAAAAGATAAAGATCCAAACCCCGACTTGAACCTTGATTCAGAAAATGATAAAAGGAGACAGATCATTGATGTAGAACCCACTATTACTATCGTAACTACAACAATCCAACCAGAAGAGGAACCTGAGGAAGGGGACTGAGTCTTCCATTCATAGGTGTGGGTGAAATGGACCCCACTGCATTTTATTGTTGATAGCGGAAGCCAAAAGAACATCATCTCAGCAGAGGTTGTCAAGCAGTTGGATTTTCCAACAACACCACACCCGAAACCATACAACATTGGAGGCTTCGCCAGGGTCAATATCTTCGTGTCAGCCAACAATGCCGCATGTCCTACAACATCAATCCCTACAAGGATGAGGTACTATGTGATGTTTCCCCACTAGAATTTTGTGATGTTCTATTAGGCCAACCATATGTGTGGAGGCATCATGTTATTTATGAGTATTGACCCCTTAGCGTCATTGTTACTCTGGGGGGTCAGCTATACAGGATAGAAGAGGTAGTTTCAACTATTGTCCCACCAAAACAAGGCCACAAAGTAATCTCTCATACTGCAAAGTTTAGCCTCTTCACAATACGATCAGAAGGTGAACAAAAGGGAACTACAACCACTGCAGCCTTAACCCAAGACCTTTCTATCTAGCAGAAGCAGATTGACAAGATTGTAGAAGAGTACCAAGATGTTCTTGTTGCACCTATGGGGGTGCCTCCACACTACCTAGTCAAGCAAGGTTATAACAAAACCCTTCATACTCTTCATGATGCATCTTCACCTTCAGAGTCCTCGCACACTCAGGTAGATCATGCAGCTAGATTGGTTGAATGGATTCAACCCCTCCAACAACAGGTTCATGACAGCCTTCAACAAGCAAAGTATGACAGCTTATTCAACAAGGCAAGCAACACACCAAGCTTCAAATTTAGCATAAGTCTCCTTGTCTCCCAAGGGAACTTGACGCAATGGGGACCATTGATTCCTAAGGGGGGAGGAATGATCCAGATGGATCTCGGTGGCCATCCACCTTTTCCACTGAATCACCATTTTGAGCCTATGGTTTTGATAAACCATGACATTCACACTTTTGGTGGAGAATGGAATGTAATGTCATCTTCATTTTTTAATTACAGACATCATGTAATGGTCTTATGTACATGCCTACAACATAGCGTCAATGCATTGGATCCCATTAGAACTCC
>ML796675.1:140056-178729 GCA_009831015.1 Picea engelmannii
TCACTCTCTCATATATAATTGAGGTGAAGGAGGCCCTTTAAGCATGCAATGGAGTGTGATGTAAAGCTTCTTGTGAATGAAGCGTAGCCAACATCTCTTTCTTTTTAGAGATAAGCTACCCCATTTTTCCAGTTTGTGTTCTATAGTGGTTTTCTATCTTATTCAGTAATAGAAGTTGGGTTTCACAGTATTTTTGTGTTCTCTTCTATATTTTTGTGTATTTCATTGTTATATCTCAATTATATTTCTTCTTTCATGTCGTTCTCAAAATAATTCGGATCAGCGAAGGAGGAGAGAAGGATTGGGAACAAGAGCAGGTGCCAGGAGAAGAGCTCGCGGAGCCGAGAAGAGTTCAAAATGAGCCATCTGCAGAGGAAGCGTGACAAGGTTAACTTGTGAGGGAGGTTGAGGAGACATCAATTCCACATGATTTTTGTACAGGAGGGATGACGACTTCAAGTATTGTAGCAGACGCAGATGCAGGTGGAATGAATGCTCCTCGTCAGGTCGCCACCCTAGGAGAGAGGGGGTGGGTGACATGCATGCTATCCAGGTGGACGTGGTTGTTGTATGTCACCCCATCCGAGGTATAAAACAAGGGAAGTTAAAAAACATAGCTACTTATAAATTATTCAATTAAACTTTGATACATCAACATATACTCACAACCCATGCTTAACCTAATGTCTAACAATTCATCAGTTTGCTCTTCATTGTATGTTAGCACTTATTAGAAGAAATCCATGGACAAGTACAAATTAATTATTTAAATATAAAGGTCACAACAAACATGAAATCTTAAGGATGCAAACATAAGTACTCACAAAGTTTGTGATCATCCCTTTTATTCCTCATCATCATGTCTTATGTGTTGAATGGGTTCCATTTTTTTCCTTTTTGCAACAGAACAATTGGAAACTAGTATTTCATGTGATAATTAAATTCAACGTACATAAAATAATAAATGAATGATGACATACCTCTTTGTTGGGATGGCTCCTCTTGCGATGCAATTATGTTCATTTGTTTTACCATCTCCTTGTACACTTTTCTAGACATCCCTAGTGGCATGTATTGGTTTTCCCCTCATTTGTCCCTTGGAATTCTTATAATATTCCTGAAAAACGAAAAAACACAATATTTTTTTTAAATCGACATGAAAGTAAATACAACAAAAAAAATAATTTGGTAATTTTTGAAACACATTATAGTGAAACATGTTTAGTAATGATACTTTTTCAATTATTATTTTTTGTTATTGCAATTTTTTGCTATTGCAAGTCTCATTGACCATTGCTCTGTAAACGCTTCATGTAGTTTATGTATAACTTTATTCTCGGAGTCATTGGATTGATTTTGTATTATAATTGGGAAGTGTGTCTATGCGTTCTTTCTACAAAATACGTCAAAGTTTTGTAAAACAATTTGCCCCTCTTATTAACTTCTAGCACCACTCTAGATGAAATGTGGACCAAGACATCATCATTTACATACTTCATAATTTTTTCTTAGGACGACATTTTGTTCCCTCGCTATTGGTCCCTGCACCACATTAAAAAAAATGTGAAATCAAGCATTTAAAACATGTTAGGATTAAAGTTAAGAAAATCATTTTTAATAAAAAGTCAAAGAAAATTTTCATGTTGATTACCTTTTGATCCACCTAATCCCTCTCTTTGCAACCTTTCCATAAAGATTTTATGCTCTTTTGCACTCACATTCTGAACAATCTTATCAAAAAATTTCAAGTTTTTGCTTTGCATTACACTTCTTAACCAATACACATAAGTAATTTAAACCTATAGATAATTTAAATATAATAAGTTTTTAATAAAACTTAAAGAACTTGCCTTGTTCTCATGTTGGGATGAGCTACTATCGTGCTCACCGCAATAAGTTGTTTTCCTTGAACTTTTATCGACCACTTCTATAAAAAAAAAAAAACACAAATCATCAGATATAAAAATTATGATTTTTTTCTACAAAATAAGATTTCAATGCATAGAATAAAACAATACACCAATGTGCTAATAATATGTATATGCATTGGTGCATTAATAATATGTATACGCATTGGTATATGATAACCGTGCTCTTACGAAATTGAAAACATTTTGCTAACAAATTGTTATATTCACGTGGTACCCTATAAATTAATAGAAGCACCTATGTCTAATTATTGTTTAGTATGCATTGCCGAACCCGTGAACAGATTTAAAATATGATGCTTTCGATATTAAAAATAATATTATTTTTATTTTAAACTTAGCGGTGTTGTTGATAGGAACATGCACATTGTTGCGATATTACTGTACAAAGCACATCGTGAACCATGGAAGTGTTTTTTTTTTTAAATAAAACTAACATTGACTGGGTTTAAGATCCAATGCAATGAGTAGTCCCATTGCAACAGATACCAAACATTACATATATAGGTAAAGAAACCCTATAAAAATCTATTGCTTAATTTTATTTTTTCATTGTGAAATATAGAGAGGGAAAGCATGAGAAACAACAAGGAAGCTAGGGCTTCTAATACCGAAGATAAGAGTGAAACCCTTTCTTTTAGAATGCACTGAAAAGTGCTTGAATCAAATAGGGAAAAGATTGAGATAATCAATAAAATGAAACCACACACATGAAATTTCTCATCTACAGATTTGTATGTGACTTACGGTGATCCCTTTCAAATTTGGCTCTTCAAAAAATCTACGCACTCCAAATTCTTTTGTGGTAAATCTCTTTTGCACAAATCTCCTCTCTAAATTTTGGAAAAAGAATGAAATAATGAATAGGGTTTTCATTTATAAACACATACAATTAAAAAAATTGAAATTCCCACTCATTGCTTCATTGTATATTTTGGTGCATTGATGATAGACACGTGCACTGTTTTTTTTTTTTTGCAACTTACTTTTTCAATGCGTTATACAATTTATAGTGCATCGGTTTGATTTTAAACTAAAAATGCATTGACAAACAATTTAATTCACTAAATACAAATACAAACATTTGTATTTAACTTTTGCGAAGGTTTTGCTTTGCGAAGGAAAAAATAGAGGTTTTGTCTTTTCTAGAATAAAAATCATTTAATGATGATTAAAAATGATTAATGGTTTTACATAATCATTTTTTTTACTTGGAATAGAGCCTCGTGAAACACACCGGGCACTTCCCCTCATTTCGAGGATGACACACAAAGTAAACCAATTTTTTGTAGAAAGTCTAGGCTTTTTCGATAGTTTGCTCATTTAGGAGCTCAGCATGTCACTTGCGGGAATTGAACCTGGGTGGGGGGGAAACACCCCTCAGCACAAACCACTCAGGCTAAACCCAATTGACAGGTTTTACATAATTCATATTTTCACGAAGCAATATTTAATTCTCAATCTAAAGGAGTCAAATTCAAGCCAAGAATAGGTCTAATGCATATCCAAGATGTATATTTAAGATATGGTCCAACTTATATATATATAATCTATTCATCCTTTCAGGTCACATGGGGACAATGGAGGGGTGGTCAAGTCACATGGGGATGATGGAGGGGTGGTCAGTTCACATGGGATCATAGTGGGGTGGATGAGTCGGATGCATGAATTTCCAAATCCAAGCCTCAATTCTCCATGTCATTGTAATTTGACTTAAAAAAAGCTACAATTTTTTTTTTTAAATTGCAACAACTCAATGTAAGAAAGTAGTTAGAGGAAATATAGCGTTAATCACTCCTTTAGGTGTCCATCGTGGCTTGCCCTTGATTCATCATTTCCATGTATTCATCCTCTCGGGTCACATGGGTACATAGTGATGGTAGACAACAATTAGTTCAACTAGGGACTGTGATGGGGTGGATGAGCTAGTTGTAGTGATTTCCAAATCCAAGACTCGGTTCTCCATGTTACAAGGCAATTTTCACATAATTCAACTAAGCTCAAAATGCCCAATCTATTTATCCTTTCAGGTCACATGGGAAGACATGGATGACAAAGAGTATTCATGTCAAATTGGGACTTTGGTGGGGTGAAAGATTTGAATGCATGAATTTTCAAATCCAAACCTTAGTTCTCTGTGTCATTATAGTTTGACTTAAATAAATTATGAAACTTTCAATAATTTTACAACAACTCACTAAAAAACATTGTTATTGAAAATATAACTTTAATCACTACTTTACATATTAAAAGAAGAACAAGTATTTACCTATAGCAAATCATTAATAATAAAAACTAATTATATACTTGAAGATAATGTATTATACAAACCTAGAGAAACGTTCCATTACATCCAAATCGAATCAAAAGTATGTTAATCATGATAGTGATCTTTAATTTAACATGTTTGACTTTGATTTGGGTATGACTTGAAATTTTTTATCAAGTTTAAATAAGAGTAATGATAAATTGAATATTAAATGGCCTCAAATTATGGATGAGTGCTTAAAAATATAGATACATAACCTATTGCAATAATAGTTTTACACAACTAAGAGACTTTTACACTCAGGGGTTTCTATCTCATGAAAGTCACCTATAAAAATGTTGTAGAACTTTTAAGATTTCAATTTTACCATTGTTGTAGAACTTTTTAAGATTTCAATTTTACCATTGTTGTAGAACTTTTTAAGATTTCAATTTTACCATTGTTGTAGAACTTTTAAGATTTCAATATTACAATACATTTTTTAAAAATTAAGACACTCATAATGAGGGGGAGGGGATTGATGAACATATTTTCATTTGAAAAGGTAAATAGGCATTTGCAATATCAACTTTATAAACAAAGAATTTGTATTCATGAAATTGTGATTAAAGAGCATCTATTTTATTGTTTTATTTTAACCATGGGAATTGGTAACTCGTTGGAGTGATCCAGGCTAGGTCCACGATCAAACCTACTAATTGCCACTATAACCTAAGAGTATATCCAATAACTTGCAAGCTAGATATACCAATAACTTGTGACTTAGCAAGGGTTGCATCTTGAGGCACATTGAAGTGGACCTCTATCTTGGGGTCGTCTATCCTTCTAGCTTTGTCACAACATGTCAACATGCCACTCATGGAAATTGAACCCAAGTGGAGAGGATAACGAACATGCTACCCAAACACCCAAGCTAAACCTATGTGGTTTTCTTGAAATTGAGGGACAAAGGGGTGGGTTTTGGTCCACTTATGTGTGCATGGGTCGTAATACCATTTAATATAATCTCTCTGGGTGCAACCACACGTTCGACCACTATCTATTTCATCCTTGTTATCCAGCATTCAGGTAAAAACTTGAGAGGGTACAACCCTCTCTACAATATTGGTTTTCTAATCAAAATATTTTTGGTAACAAAATTTTTATCGATAGATATTTATTTTGTCAAAATTATTCAAAATTTGTTTTTGGTCTTGTTCATTAAGTTATGAGGTGCACACTATAGTCTAAGGTGAAAATCTCATTGTACATATTACCATGTGTAATGATGATGTGAGTCATCTTAACCCCATATCTATCAAACACCTAAAATGATGAAATCTCGCATGTTAAAAACCTTTTTGGAAGTACACAAACTTCAAGTTTGCACCTTAAAAAATTTACTTTCAAGTTTACACCTTAAGAAATTTACTTAACATTACCATTGGAGCAAAATGAGTAGAACAATATTACCACATTAACATGACACACACCTATGAAAAACTCAATCACGCATTTTAATAATAATAAAAAAACATACTTATCTAGTTTTGAACCTAAGTGTTGCACACAAACTATTAAACTATAAACAAAGAGAAAATCATGATACTATCTTCTATTGCTCCAATAAAAACTCTTAACACTTCGAGATTTTTGAAACTCTTAAAACTCTTAACATTGAAGTGGACCTCTATCTTGGGGTCGTCTATCCTTCTAGCTTTGTCACAACATGTCAACATGCCACTCATGGGAATTGAACCCAAGTGGAGAGGATAACAAACATGCTACCCAAACACCCAAGCTAAACCTATGTGGTTTTCTTGAAATTGAGGGACAAAGGGGTGGGTTTGGTCCACTTATGTGTGCATGGGTCGTAAGACCATTTAATATAATCTCTCTGGGTGCAACCACACGTTCGACCACTATCTATTTCATCCTTGTTATCCAGCATTYAGGTAAAAACTTGAGAGGGTACAACTCTCTCTACAATATTGGTTTTCTAATCAAAATATTTTTGGAAACAAAGTTTTTATCGATAGATATTTATTTTGTCAAAATTATTCAAAATTTGTTTTTGGTCTTGTTCATTAAGTTATGAGGTGCACACTATAGTCTAAGGTGAAAATCTCATTGTACATATTACCATGTGTAATGATGATGTGAGTCATCTTAACCCCATATCTACCAAACACCTAAAATGATGAAATCTCGCATGTTAAAAACCTTTTTGGAAGTACACAAACTTCAAGTTTGCACCTTAAAAAATTTACTTTCAAGTTTACACCTTAAGAAATTTACTTAACATTACCATTGGAGAAAAATGAGTAGAACAATATTACCACATTAACATGACACACACCTATGAAAAACTCGATCACGCATTTTAATAAWAAAAAAAAGCATACTTATCCAGTTTTGAACCTAAGTGTTGCACACAAACTATTAAACTATAAACAAAGAGAAAATCATGATACTATCTTCTATTGCTCCAATAAAAACTCTTAACACTTCGAGATTTTTGAATAGCACAGGTCATAGATGGTAGAATAATTAAGGTGGCATGGGTAACATATAAGGTAGTAATACTTATCTCAAACATGAAACCCTAAATATGTGAAGAATTGGATTTGAACAAAGGAGACAAAGGTGAGTAAAACAAATGGTATACTCTCGCAACTTGAGAGAGATGAATTGATATTTCAAGGAAAATATAATGTGTTTGAAATTTTGTAGCTAGTATTAGCATAATAATGCTTAATCATATGTTACATTATACATGACCAATGTAATGTAATGTTAGTAGTGAGGTGGTTGAACTACCTAATTATTTCACCAATGTAATATAATGTAATGTAATGTAATGTAATGTTAGTAGTGAGGTGGTTGAACTACCTAATTGTTTCAAGAGAACTTTTTTTAGATATAAAATCTTTTATTGAGGATTAATGAAACATTATTTCAAATGATTTTGTATATAAAAAAATGGTGGTTCATAAAGTACCCTTCATAAACACTAGCAAGATCTAAACAAAAATTAAAAAGCGAACACTATAATCGTCCCTCAACCATAGCCCTAGATTGGGCAAACATCAGACCATATCTTTATATAAATTCTAGGATTCATGAGAGGGAGCAACATTTTCCTAGACATTGAAACTAGATAATCACCCCCCTTAAATTGTTGATAGGGTGTGAGGAAGAACACAAATTGAAGGCCACATCAAGATAAACACAAGAAACCCTAATGACCTTCACAAGTAGTCGATGAGTAGGGTAAAAACTCCACCGAGAGGCATCACACGCTGACTCATTATCCCTTTGTGAGACACAACAACACCTCACATCCAAAGAGCTATAAAAAATAGGTTCATCTCACTACCAACAAAGGAAAATATAGGTTACGATATGACCATAGGAACAAAGAACATAAGAATGAAATACACCAATTGCTACATAGTAGCATGAGAGGCCAACAAACCGTGTCCACTGAGCCTTAGATAATGAAAATTCATCCATGGAACTTGTACTAGAATAAAATTGGCACAACACTATTGTAAGTAGAATTGGATATCAAAAGCCCATGGGGCTTTGGTCTAGTGGCTAGCAAACGTACTGTTAAGGCGTTCGTGCTATTACGCAGGTCACGAGTTCAAACCTCGATTTATCCGGAGGTGTTCTTGCGGGCTGTGCGATTCTCCCTAGGGGTTATAAGGTAGCCAGCAGGAATCGACCTCGTCTCACATGAGTACGATACTGCCTCCATTGTTGATTCCCCTAGCCATAAAAAAAAGAATTGGATATGAAACAAGGAATCAACACGTGTTCAATAAACCTTGAAAATGTTGGCCAACCGAGTGACTTGCCACCATTGACAAAATTGGAAGGGCTAGGTGAGGGAAGACACCTCCATTGTCAATATGAATCCATGTTGTTGCGATAAGCCAGTAATGGAATAAATAATGCATGCCACAAATAAGAAACCCATGAACCAAGACAAAACTAGGGTATTCTCTAGAGGCATCAATACTCCAAGTATCCTCCTTGATACAACCGCATGAATTAGATTTGTCATTATTTTAGGGTATTTATAGTTTTGGAAAAAGGAACCTAAACACTGGAGGTTAATGTGAATAGCGATTTAACCCTCAATTCATGTATATAACCTTCAATTCGTGCCTGGAGACGAGTATGGACTGAGTAGGGACGGAGGCAAGGACATCGGTGTCACACAGTGGAATAAAACCAACATCCTACTCTCGAGTTTACGCGTGCTACTAAAGGAACTCTATGATCGTTCAACAACTCGAGCCTTGGGGGAAACAAAAACGATGAGCAGGTGGCTAGAATTTGATAAAGAGAATATGCTTCTACTATAATGTTTATCATGGTCCCTATCCCCCAAGCATAATGGAACATTACATTTCATCTAGGATACGGAGAATCCCACCTACACTTGTTGCCCCAATCAAGCTCAATCATGTTTACTGATGATTTTCCTATTTATTTTGGAACATTGCATATATTCTTGGAATTCTCTTTCCCCTGGAATATTGCATATATTCTTAGAATTCTCTTGCCCAAATCTTCCACTATAGTTACCTCTTGGATATGGTGCACATTCCTCATCATGTCTTCCTTTCGAGGGATAAATTTGTACAAATGGTCTCTTTCACATCCCCAACATTTAATTAGCTACCTAACCCTTTTCCCCAAGATTTTTTCCATCTTGGATCCACTTTGAGCTGAATGGATTTGTTGATATGTAAGGATTGTTCTTGAACAAAGGAATTTTAAATCCCTTAATCCCTTATCTTGCTTATATATTTTCTTATCTCTTTGAAACTTCTTAAAATTTGCTTTACCTTTGCTCTGGTTATACAAGTATTTGTCCTTCCTGAGTGTCTCTTCAAGAGCCTTAGGTTCATTGAACTGAATTTTGTATTTTTAGAATGTATGCAACCCACTTAGGAACCTTTGTATCTTTACCTTCTCATTTGTAATAGAGTCAACATATCTTAATAACTCCAAAAACTTCTTCTCATATTCTTCCATGGTCATATTTTCCAACTTTAGTTCAAAGAATACCTACATCTTCTTGTCATAATATTGCTCATAAATACATTGTTGCTATAAATATTTTTTCAATTGCTTCCAAGAAATCTTCTTCGCATTGATTGCTTAAAATTCTTTAGCTAGTCCCACCAAACAAAAGTTTTTCCTTGTCGATTATGTATGGTAATTTTGGGTTCTAGATTAGATGAATAATTATGTAGCTAAAAGTACTTTCTTATTGCCAAGAATCAAGCTTCAACATCCTCTCACATCTTGTTTTCACCATCAAAGGTTGGTAGTTTGATCTTCCTAAGATCTCCTTGCAAATGGTTATACTCATACCTTCTCCTTTGATGTCTGATTAGGGGCACTTTAAGGTTGCTATGTGATTCCTCATATGCATATGGCTTCATAGTTGAATGTGTTGGTGAGTAATGATTCATTTCCGTTCTGGTAGCACTTCTTTGAGTCTTTGGATCTTCCATGGTTTTCTCTTCTTGTGTGGACTCTTCCTTCTTCCTCATACCTCGAGCGTGATCCATTCTTTGTTTTCTTTTGTAATTGATATAAGCTATACATTAGCTTAGTGTTCAACTAAGTTTGATTCTCTTGGATTTTTAGTATCCTCTCATTATTATCTCCATAGCTCTATACATCCATCTCCAAGCTCCTTATAGCTTCTATCAACTCCAATGGCTCCATTATCTCTTTATGCCATTAGACTTTGTCTCTTCCGTACTGATATTCATGCTTCAAACTTCTTCTTCATGGATATAAGGTCCTTGTTCATATTACTTGTCTCCTCTCTAACAATATTCTTGAATTCTATTATTTACTTGTTCTACTATGACTCTACTAGAAGTATGCATACCAACAAAACAATTAAATACATGTCTCAATTCCAAGTTTGTAGCATTTTCTCTCAAATGTTGGTAAATATGCACTTCATTAGTTTTATCAAATTAGGATATTGCCCTCTTTCTTCTCAAGTTTTGAAGAATTATGAAGTACTTCTCCAAAATCCAAGTCATTAAAATTATTCCCCTCTTAATTATATTTCAAATGAATACAACCATACCCAATTTGGACTTCTGAGGTGGAAGTCACAGCTCTCTGGAATTTATTTTTTTGCTCTACTCAATGGACATGCGGTCACCATGAAGCTTTAAGGAATGGCTTCTCTATTTCAACCCCTAGTCGAATTCATTTGCTCCTCTAGGGAAATTTGACCCCATCAATTTCCAAATTCGACACCACTATGGCCAATTTAACTCTTATCCTCCTATGAAATTGGGTATTTTCACCAATTTCGCAAACTTGCCCTGATTTTTACATATAGCTAAACTTTGTATTTTTATAAATTTCCTCAACAACGTCTTCAATTAAACATTATTCCCTATCAGAAGACACCATTTGAGCATTTTAAAACCATGAATTCTAATTATGGCTCTATAATTTTTTCTTCATCGTGGACATCTTATCAAACAATTATCCTACAAACTGTGTTTTTACTCAATTTGACATGGCACTGAACTCTATAATCCATGAATTACACCAATTATACTTCTTTAACATGTCCATGTACTCCACTAATATTTGAATTTGAGAATTAGAGCCAATCGTAGGCATCCACACCAAATTCTTCTTATGGAGACATTTTCTCGAACACTTCATATACAACTATAATTTCTTCATGTACAATATGGTTGTTGTCCCATGTAGCCCTAGTGTTGCAACCAAGAGATTTGATACAACTCTATAACATACCCAATACCTTTTGTGCTCTATTGATGACATGGGGTACTTATTGAAACCACTAAATTTCACTCTAATTTGTTTCTCTAATTCCATATTACTAATTTAATTGTTTTTACGCCTTTCCTCAATGTCTCACCAATGGTTACTTAACAGATGTAAGCACTACAATGCAAAATCATGAAAACATAATAAAACCATTAAGTGGACAATGATACCATAATTTGTAGATGCAAGCTTAAACATGGAAATATAACTCAACAAACTAGAAACTAATTCAATTCATAACATAAACCATAATTATTCAACAATTACACAAGTATGTCAATAACACTTATCTTTCTAGAAATTATCCACCAATTGGCTATAGAAGAAGAACGTTCCACCCAACCATATGCTCTTTTATGCACTTAATATCTTTTCTGTAGAGGCCACCCCCTAAGCTGAGGCTATGAGTCCACAAGGGTGAATCTATCGATGGTTAGCTCTGATTCTCTTTGCACAACCCAATTTCTAGGTTCACAACTAAGTTTCCACCTACAAAAGTGTTAATCCGCAACCCTTTTTACCCATCAGTGCACACAACCTAAGGAAGGGGATCCCCTTCTCTGCTAAGCATCCCCTTAGGTTATCCCTCTTACCCCCCAGACGAGGGGTAACTAAGGAGATGATGTCTCGAGGCCCGCGGGTAGTAGACATAGAGTGTCAAGAGCCAGTTGGATAACACAGTCCACAGAGACCCTCTATTTCATCATGGGTTACCATCATTATCATTTGCAGCAGAGAAACATCCAACACATCGGTTGGTCTCCCTAAGGATGACAGGTCTTGCTTCATGAGGTAACAAGTTCAGTCTCATGGTGAGTGTCATTTTAATATTTGAATCATGTAAGCATGTTGCAGAGAGTCCTTTCTTGATTATGGAACGTTTGCTTGGAAGTTATACCTTTTACCTAATTTCACCTTGGTGGTTGACATGATATCCTAGTATGTTGGTCACCCTTGGGAAAAGGGTTTCTATTGGGGGGTTCCCTGAAGGTTCATCATACCATTCCTCACTCATACTTACCACTTTCCACACTTCTTCCCCTCCATTTCCTCATCTTTTGGGTTTTCTGGTGCATTAATCCCAAGAAGGGCTTGTACCTCATTTCATGGGAAGAAGGGGTTGAAGACCCAGAGGTGTTGTAGCTCACATCATACATAAATGTTGACCCTAAAGAACTAAGAGAAATGATTCTCTCAATGAATAAAGGACTTTTAAATAAAAGAAAATGAATAAATGATGTCTCACTTGATGGGGGAATGCATTCCAATGTTCTTTAATTTCCATTGCATATAGCACTCAATGTGTTCTAAATTCAAGTGGCATTGCAGTGATCTTTTTCTTTCCATTGCACATAGCACTCAATGTTCAAACTTAATAAAAAGGAAAATAAAGGGCTTGGAAAAATGTTTCTTTGCAAATGAAGGGAACTCAAGGATGTAGCACACCCTCCATAAAGGCACCCATAAATGAAACAATATGAACCCTTGATATGTCAAGAACCCCATGCCCAAAAGTGTTTCCCCAATCCACCTCATACTAATTACATGATATAGATAGGGTCTTCTTTGGAAACATTCCTTGACTTGGGGATTGGCCTACCCAATAGGGCATCGTGACACCCCTCCCATACCTAAATTAGATAAAGATTATAAGGTCTTTGAGAAATTGTTTAATTTGAAAAGGGGGGATGTAATTCATTTGTTTGTGTTGTTCTTATATTAAATGTGGCTTACTTGGCATGATTCATATGACTTGTGTACCTTTGGAGGGCGTACTTGTTTTCCTTTGCAGGACCTTGTTGGGTGAAAGCTATTCATGAGGGGACTATGCCACTTGGACTTTCATAGGGGATTGAAATCCCACAGGGTGGATGCCATGCCCCACACATGGGAGACCATTGATGATGAACGTTGCACCTTGAGGGTGGAGGACGTTGCCTTTGGAGGCACTTGGACATCATTAGAGGATGAGATTGCACCCCTCTTCCCCTCAAACGTCCTAGGACGTTACCTTCTAGCCCTTAACATCATCATGGAGACTAGGGTTTGATGGATGATGTGGTTCCGAAGGTGGAGGCCCGTGGAATGGGACGTTTTCACATGAGATCATGGCACATGGCCTTTATAGGCTCAATGTTCCACTCATTGATGTTGGACGTCACATTCTCTAGCCCTACATCACCCTAATAGGGCATGACATCACCTTCTTTAGGGTTTTATTTCATGTATTTTTCATTTTTGCATAATGTAAGGGAAAAGAAAGGGAGTTGACCCTCTTCTAATTTGCAATTGACAATTTTATGTGTATAAATTGGTTTAGATGGCCTCATATAAATAGAGGACCATATCATTTCATTTTTTTGTCATTCATTCCTCACCATTTGTGAGAACAATTTTGAAATTTTCGTTCTATGTGGTTATCTCTCCCTTCTACACTTGTGCCACTTGCTCGGAGGATCAATTTGTGGATGATTTTGCTGATTTTGGGGATGAAATTTTTGCAATTATGTTTTTATCTCATGATATCTTGGTGAAGTAAGTGAAAATTCTGCAATTTTAACTTTGTGCTATCAATGTTCATGGTAATTTCTCTTTTTCATGCTAGACGCCTTGCTTGGTGAAACCCTAAGAGAGGAGCATAAGTGATTCCTCCTCTCACAAGGTTAATTTGTCCAAAATTTGTGAAGGAATCCTTGTTAGGGTTGGACTCCTTAAGCCCTAAACTGATGTCACTTTAAGATTTTAGCCATGGACATTTAATTTCTTGACTTGGATGAAGTATTAAGAAGGGAGAAAAGGTTGCTAGAGCCCAAAAGTGCTTTCACTCTAGCAATCATTATCTTCAAGGCTTAAACCCTAAGGCCCTAATGCACTAGCACCTTAGAGTTTAAGCCCTACCTCTTAGTCTTTGTTATCTCAATCTTCAAGCATTATTGTGTAGTCTTGTTATAACGAATCCATAGCCCTTAAAGGCACTAATATACAACTCTCTTGTGGTGAAATTGATTAACAAACACTCTCTTTAAATTTTGTCAAGATTTCTACTAATTTTGCTAACACTAACACTCACTAACTCACCAGTAAACTTGTTGTTGTTGCAAAATTTTGCTACAACCGTCTTAATACACTCTTATTTGCTACATGCATTCTTGTAAAGGTGATTTAACTTGCTCAGAATTTCTCTTAAGCAATTGGATAATGTTCTATGAGATGCATGATTAATTTTCTTGGTCTATTGTTCAAATTCTAAGCTCTTTTTATTGTTGTTGTTACAAAATTGTTGTACTACTGCAAATTTATATCAGCCATTGCAATTTTCATTGTCTAGTGTCTTCAAGGGATATTTATTGCAAGTTTGAGCTTGGAAATCATCGTATATTTGCTATAAATTGTTCTTGTTCTTGGTAGGTATTCAAACAACTTCATACTCTTTTATTCCCTTGACCTAGACTTTCCTTTAGGTGATAAAGAGAGAGGGAAATAGTCTTGGCAATAATACTTGCTACTTTCAACCCTTGAGGTCATCGGGGAAGCCTCCCCTATGGTGGACCTCTTCCATCACTAAAACGTGGGAAGTTCTTACTAAAGTGACAATGGTAGGATATTTTGTAGTTACGCAAGATTTGGGGATATTGCGTTGGGATTTGCACAACTACAAATCCCACAATAACATTTTGGCATTGTTGTCAGGGAGGATTGAGTCATTCTCCTCAATGTTAATATTTTGGTAAACTTTCCCCGAATCCCTTACCTCTAAAGTTTACCCGGCGACACCACTGAGGGTGCTTCCCTCACCTTCCTTTGATGATCCAAGGGTGATCATCTAGTGACTCCACTGATATATTCCAATGTGTCATCCTACTCTCAAATTTGTGATATTGTAGACTCCCAACTGATGGAATCATGGCATTGTTGGATATTCATAAGTTGTACCCATACATTGTTATTGATAACCTTCCTAGGTGCCCGAATAATGATCTCCTAGAATGGTATGAGGGTTTTCTGAAATACGAAAATGATTCATCCTTAGTCGTCACATACATTGCAAAAATTATAAAGCACACAAAAAGACTAAAGGTGAAACACAAAGATGTGCAGATATTGTTGTTTTTGGTCAACATACCTTTTGAGATACAAGTATGCCTTACAAGGAATCTCAAACCAAAAAGTGTATCTTCCTTCAGAGATCTCGCTACAAAATTTATTGAATATTGGGGTCCAAGAGGTTAAACACTTGAAGACGCCTTCCAAAAGCTCAAGGAAGACCTTCGAAAAAGGGGATCCTCCAAGGCAGATAAAGAAATCTGTGAAGAGCAAAGCAAAGACTTCTCCCAAAGGTTGAAAGAAAGCGTCTGAAAGGTCAAGGAAATATGCAAGCAACTGGTTCATCTATGCAAGGATGTATTCTTCCTAATTGGGCTATGTGCGCTAATATGAAAAGAACATGACTGCAAATTGAATAAATATGAATGATGTCCCAAAGTTTCAGCAAAGGAAGAGTTCGCTAAGGCAGATTTTAGAGTGAATATCTTGTGTGCCAACATATTAGAGAAGTATGACCACCCTTGGGACTTATCCAAGACATTGGAGTTGAAGGTGGAGGGAGAATAATGGGATGATTCAGAAGATGCGGATCTTGATGAGGCTCCCCTCCCCCCCAAACAAACAAGCAAGTGATGAAGAGTTTAATAATGAAGAACTTCCATGTCTTGAGCATACCTTGGTTAAAGGAGGTTGCACATCTCCAAGGAAAGAACCCAAGGAAGAAGCTTATGAAGAGGGTTTCCAACCCCTTGAAGAGGAGCAAGAATTACCTCATGATTCTGTTGAAGACAACAAATACTTGATTGAAAAACGAGAGCCTAAAGAGGTGAATCATAAGGAATATTACTGAGAAGAACATGAGTTCTCTTGTGAACATGTCGAAGAAGAACACTTTGATGAAACACACCATGTTGAAGACATGATCCTTGAAGAGGCTCCTCATGAAGACAAAACCTTGGTATTTGGTCCTCCACTTGAGGAAGTCATCCAAGCCTCCATTCTTCCTTCACAAGAAGAAAAGAACATGGTAAGTTATACTTCTTTGCAAGACTTTGATGATGTTCTGTTCTGTGATTCAAAAAGTGAAGAAGTATTAGAGGAACCCTTGGATGCACTAGACCCTTCATGTTACAATGAAAGTGATGATGTGATTGAGAATATTGATGCATTTGTACATGTTGGGAGATGTAAATGGGATGTGATTTTTCATCGTGAAGATCCCATTTATGACATTGAAGGTCATTTTCAATTGTTGCCTTTACAACAACCGTGTGTGATTGTTATTGATTCAAAATCTTGGCAACATGAAGACGACATGATTAAAGATTTGTTCCAACAACCCAGGAATGACTTAATGCAACATTCTCATGATGATTCCTAGTCATACCCTAGGGGGTTTGATACATGTTCTTTGAGCACTTGGATTTACTCTACAAAGAAAATTTTCAATCACTAATGTGCTCCAATTTTGATGAAGGTAAGGACATGATTTTCCCAAGGAAGGATTTTTGTGACAAAACTTTATAGTCTTATCTCTTTTCACCTTGTTACTCTGTCATAGATATGGTTTGGGGTTTTCCTCATGATAGTCACTTTCCTATAGGACAAAAAAAAATTCGACCTATGGTTTGTCCTAAGGGTTTTCAGTTTCACACACATGGAAAACAGACCTCAAGTTGGCAACAATTTTTTTTCTCTGAGCATGGTTTGATCCCCTGCCCTTCTCCCCTTTCTTCCATGGGAAACCTTAGAGTTTTCCTTAGGTTCCTTCTCATTCCTTCACGATCTTCGAGCGTTGGCTTGGTAGCTAAGGATGAGGATATACCTTTTTCGGATTCTTTCGGCCTTGTCCTAGGATGGATAGGGCAAGGTTGTGGTCATAAATCTTTACATGATTTTGTCCCCCCCCCCGCCTCTGTAAGTTAGATTTTATGATTATGTGTGATATAATGACTACTCCAACTTGTGTTCTCGTTGTGCTTGATTTATCTTTATTCTGGTTTATAATGAAGCACATGGGTAGATGTTTCGGTACAATTCTAGGATGGTTTTATTTGTTATATGATTATACCTAGTATTTCAACTAGCATAGATTATAGTAGATAGGTTAGGCATTTGCACTTTTTATTGCATTTATATATGTTGCATCTTGCATATCATGCTAGTATAGTTTGCATTTTGCTTGGATTTGCATACATATTTATGATGTATACATTGTATTTCCCGCATCCTTGCATCTTGTTATGTTACTCATATTAATATGTTAGAATAAAAATATAAAAAAATAATCATTTTCAAATTTTTCTCTACATTTTGGTAGTTATTATTTTTGCCATATGAACAGGGGGTGAGTTACACCACCCCTTCTAATTTCAAAAAATTGTTGGAGTTTGTGTAGGCACATTTCATACTAGGAGGTGTTGAGGCTCTCATGCGTTCTTTGACAAGCACATGTCCCCATGTAGGAGCTAGATGTTACCCCCTAACCTAGGGGTAACTAAGGAGATGATGTCTCGAGGCCTGCAGTTTGCAGACATGGAGTGTCGAGAGTCAGATGGATAACACAGCCATCTCCTACATGATAACTGCATCACCCTTGACGTCTCTTCTGCGTGGCTGAATAATTTGGCCTCTGCTTGACCTGGAAATGAATGGATTCTCTTCTGGAAGTCCTCCTATGTCTCCCTGCAAAATGCTCCTCTCACAAACCCTAGATCGATGCTCCTCTAATCGATCTCTCAAATGCTCAATGTGCCCCTCTATTCAAGTCGATTTCTCCTTATACCAAGTTGAGCAAGTGAAAACCCTAATCTCATAAGGATGGAGGGTTGATATCAACTCTCCCTCACTCATTGAGATGGATGGTATAGATAAAAAGATCCATCACTTAAATTATTTTCACTTTAACCTTAGAAAAGGTGCTCAATAAGTCAATAGGAGAATATAACACATCAACAGTCCTTTTCCCTAAGTTAAACTTTGGGAAAAAATATTTAATCAACCTGACTAATGTTTCATTACCCCCCACCATGCTGGGACATTGAAATGTGTGGAAGACCTTCCTTGCTACATTCTCAACACTCCCTCTTAGCGAGGAAGAGATTTTGCCTCAACCCCATATGATCTCTGAACTTCATGAACTTTTGTTTGCTTAATGCCTTGGTGAAAATATCTGCCATTTGCTCATCAGTTTGTATGTAGTCAAGTCTCATGGTTCCTCTCTATATACAATCCCGAATGAAGTGATACCCAATGTCGATGTGATTTCTATGATCATGAAACACCGGATTCTCAGAGAGCTTGATGCAACTCTGATTGTCACAGTGAATCACTGTAGCCTCTAGCTCATGCTCAAACAATCCCAAGAGTATCTTCCTCAACCATAATGTCTTACATGTTGCTAAACTAGAAGCCATGTACTCCGCCTCAACAGAGCTTAATGCCACTAATATTTGCTTCCCACTGAACTAGGAAATGATGTCGATCCAATGCTAAAACAACATCCTGAAGTACTATTCTTGTCCTCTGCACATCTAGCCCAGTCAACATCTGTAAATCTTGTTAACCTCACTCCACCATTGCGCTCATGCAACAACCCCTACTCCATTGTAACTCGGAGGTAGTGAAGCACATGCTTCGCAACAATACATTGTACTCTCTGAGGGTCCACCATGAAATGACTCAAGGAGTTTACTATAAATTTGATATTTGGTTGAGTGTTGACCAGATACATGAGAGATCCAATCAACTAACGATAGACAGTGGGGTCTATTGTCTTTGAATCTGATGGTCCAATCTTCCTCTAGTTTGTGACTAGAGGTGTAGACATGGGCCTGCAGTCCATCATCCTGAACCTGCACAATATTTCTAAAACATACTTTCCCTGTCCTAGGAAGAAGCACCCATTTGTCTGCCAGAACTCTAGACCAAGGAAGCAGTGCATCAACCCAAGGTCTCTCTGTCAGATTTTCTTAATTTTCAGAGCAATAGATTTAGTGTTCTTAGATCTTATTTTACATTAACAATTATACCATGTACTGAAATATGAGTAGCATAAACAAGTACAAGAAGACATAAGATTTTATCCTAGGAAAACCCCAAATGGGGGAAAAACCCAACCAACCTTTCTTAGATAGATTTCGTCCAAAATAATCCAACCATAAACCAACTCTTAAGAGAAAACAGACAATGAAGAAACCATAGCACAAGGATAGCACACAAAATAGAGCTAGCATACCAAGTAGCTGCAACAACAACACCATACAAAGATATCACACCTCTTCTCAAGGAGAACGCACAAGATAGAAACCGCCACCAAGAATAACCAAGAATCTCTAAGAGTTGTAGTGTTGCGTTTTCAGTCCTTGCTTCAGACTAGTGTCTTCTTCTTGAGTGAGAGATGAGTGAGTGAGTGTGTACAAATGAGCAAGGTGTCACCTTATTTATAGTCTTCAGGTCACTTTAGTTGGGGTCGATTTCTTCTCTGGGAAATCCTATTTCCCTTTTATCTTTTCGTGTGAATCGACTTCTCTTTCTGAAGGTTCCAACTTCACTTTATTCTTTTTCGAAGGGTCGACTTATCTTCTAGGGTTTTCTTCCACAGTTCAATGGCCTTCCTTTGACTTATGGAATCTTCTCTTCTTCTAAGAAAGGTTGTCTAGGAGGAAAGTACCTCTCGCATCTACCAAAACATCAACACTCCCTCTTAGCTAGAGAGGTATCTTTCCACGATGTTTTCTTCTAGTAGTCCACTGACTACCCTGCAATCATCTAGTAGCCCCACAGCTACCACCATGCCATCAGTATCTCCATCCCGTGCTATAGTCTCTACGACTATGTTGCAATCAACTAGTAGCAGCTATTACCATGCAATCCAATAGTCTCCACGACTACGTAGCACACAACTACTAGCATGTTGTCCAGTAGCACATAGCTACTGCCATAGTCCTCACGAATATGTAGAAATCAACTAGTAGCACACAACTACTAGCATGGTGTCTAGTAGCACACAACTATTTCCATAGTCCTTATGACTATGTAGCAATCAACTAGTATCACACAACTACTAGCATGTTGTCCAGTAGCACACAACTTACTGCCATAGTCCTCACAACTATGTAACAATCAACTAGTAGCACACAACTACTAGCATGATGTCCAGTAGCACACAACTAATGCCATAGTCCTCACGATTATGTAGCAATCAACTAGTAGTACACACCTACTAGCATGTTGTCCTATAACACACAACTACTTCCATAGTCCTCACGACTATGTAGCAATCAAATAGTAGCACACAACTACTAACATGATGTCCAGTAGTACACAACTACTACCATAGTCTCCACAACTATAATGTGATGTTTCTCGTCTCCCAATAGTCTTATTCACACCCAATCCATCGGGCAAGACTACGACCATATCCCCACGGCTATGCCATGGTCCAAGACCATGCTACAAGTCTTATTCACACCTAGCAACCTCATGGTGTAGGCAAGACTTATACTAGGCTACATATTACTCCCCCAGTCACCTCACATGACTGATCTGAGAAACCCTTGGCCAAAGGGGAAGCCTGCTGGACGAGAAACATCACACCTCCCTCTCAATGAGAGTGGACATTTTGCATCATGCAAATCTTGTCTTTGAAGTACTCATACTTCACTCTAGACAGAGGCTTGGTGAGAATGTATGCTATCTGCTCATCTATGGATATGTATTAGAGCTCCATTTCTCCTCTTTGCACCATGTCTCAGATGTAATGGTATTTGATCTCTATATGCTTTGACTTGTCCTGGAAGACTGGATTTTCTAAAAGCTTCACACAACTTTGATTATCACAATATATCAAAGTTGGCTCCAACTCTATATCAAATAATCCTGCAAGCAGCTTCCGAATCCACACTAATTCACGACTTGCAACACTGACTACAATATACTCTACCTCTGTTGCACTAAGTGCCACTGACGTTTATTTTATGCTCAACCATGAGATCATACCTAATCCCAAACTAAAGCAACATCTTGATGTGATTTTCCAGTCCATTGCACTCCTTTCCTAGTTAGAGTTTGTATAACCTTGCAGCTTCACTTCACCATCCAAGACATATCTAAGTCCATATCCAACCGTACCATGCAAGTACCTCAATGCATGCTTTTCTTCTATCCAATGTACATGTCTATGCTCAACCATGTACTGACTCGAGGTGTTCACTGCAAAGCATATGTTTGGCCTGGTGTTGACCAAGTACATCAAGGATCTGATCAACTATTTGCACATCGTGGGATCCACCAAATCTGAAGATGAATCACTCAAGAGCTTCAGATTTGTAACCATAGGTGTGGCCATGGAATTACAGTTCATCATCTAGAATCTCTGCAAGATCTCAATTGTATATTTTCCATGGCTAAGGAAAATCTCATTTGGTCTCTGCCACACCTCCAATCCCAAGAAATAGTGCATCAGACCTAGATCCTTCATTTCGAACTCTGAAGTGAGCTCCCTCTTGCACCCAACTATGAGCTTCTCATCCCCTGTGAGGAACAAGTCATCCACATATAGGACCAAAATCAATGGGCAACCATCTTCAACCTTGTATTAAAGGTTGGGATATGCATCACTCTTGGTAAAATCCAATCTCATCAGATAAATGTCTATCCTGGCATACCATGCCATGGGTGCTTGCTTAATCCCGTACAAAGCTTTCTTCAATTTGTAGACATCAGACTCCTTCCCATGGATCACAAAACCTTTTGGCTACTCTATGTACACTTCTTCTTCAATTACACCATTCAAGAACATAGTCTTGACATCCATCGGGTGTAACTTCCATCCCATCACATCAGCAATAGCGATAATAGATCTGATAGAAGTGTACTTTACTACTGGAGAAAATGTCTCAACATAATATTCTCCCTCTTTATAGGAGAAACCTCTAGCCACAGATCTCGCTTTGTACTTCTCTATGTTGTCATCTGCAACATGCTTGATCTTGTAGATCCACTTGGAAGTCAATACCGACTTCCCTTTTGGTCTCAAAACTACTTCCCACACATCATTCTTCATGATGGACTAGTACTCCTCCATCATGGCATCCTTCCACACTTGCTTCTTAGCAACTTCCTCCAAAGTGGAAGGTTCTAAATCAATGTTTTTACTCATCAGTGCCACATAGATGGAAAACTTGTGTGGTCTCTTGATCTTTCTAAAGGAGCCTCTAGGAGCTGCATGTCCTTCATCTTCCTGCAAAGTGTTCCAGAGCCAAGCTGGTCTCTTCCTGGTAACTGTAGCTTCTTTGGGTGGATCTACATGTCTCTCTGGATCTACTGTCTCATTCTGATCTTCTAGAATAAGTTCTTCTGGAGTAGAGTCAACCATTACTACATCTCTTGGAGCCTCTTTCTCCTCTGTCCTCATCCATGTGAGACTCTCTAGACTTTCTGAAGGCTTCATCTTCATCAAATGTCACATCCCAACTTATTTTAAACTGTCTCTGTCTGAGGATGTATATTTTATAAGCCTTTGAAGTCTCATTGTATCCAACGAATATGCCCTTCTTTCTTGAAGGCTCCAACTTCATTCTCTTTTCCTTGGGAACATGTATGTACACCAGACAAACAAATATTCTCAAGTAGCTGACTTTTGGATTCTTTTTGGTGAATACTTCTTCTGGTGTCTTGTTCCCCAATATCTTGTGAGGACTTCTATTATGGACATACACGACTATACTGGATGCTTCTACCCATAGGTGCATGGGTAAGTTCTGGTCATGGATCATCGTTTTAGTTGCTTCTACAATTGATCTGTTCTTTCTCTTTGCAACCCCATTCTACAAGGGGTTGTAGGGAGTTGTTAGCTATCTCTTAATTCTTGCTTCTTTGCAAAAGTCTTTATACTCATTTGAGGTATATTCACCTCCATTATCTGACCTCAAGATCTTAATCTTTCTTCTAGAGAGATTCTCTACAAAAGCCTTGAATTCTTGAAACTTACTGAAAACTTCATCTTTTTTTTTCAAGAAATAGATCCATGTCTTACGTGAGTAATCGTCTATGAAAATGACATAGTATACAAATTTACCTAGTGATGGTACCATCATCTATTCACATACATCTGAATGTATGATTTCCAAGATTCCTTTGGATTTGTTTTCATTGCTTGAGAAACTTCCCTTTGCATTCTTGCCAAGTGTGCATCCTTTGCATACTTCATCTCGTTCTACTTGCATATTTGGTAGACTTGTAACCATCTTGCTCAAAAATGGTAATGCTCTATAATTTAGGTGAGAAAGTCTTTGGTTCTATAGCTCACTAGAGATAATATTGTTATGTACAAGGGCTTGTTCTTGGTGTACTTTCAATTTGTACAATCCTCCCTCTCGGACAGCAATCACGGTAGCATAATCTATGCTTGAATTCTTGGCCATAGAATAACTTGTCCATCCACAAAGGCTACCCTGAAACCTTTATCTTCTAAAACATAAATAGAAAGAAGATTCTTCTTTAAGCCTTGTACAAGAAACACATCTTTAATTGAGATAAAGTTACTTGAATCAAGTTGGTGGGAGGCTTCTCCTACTCCTTTGATTGTGTGCCTGGTATCATCCCCAAGCTCCACCTAAAGGGATGAATTCTTCTCTGTCAATTTTGTAAGGGAACTTCTGAAACTAGTCATGTGCTTGGAAGCACCACTATCCACAAGCCAATTATCACTTCCTTGAGTGATAGTGCCAGTGAGCGCTGAAATAAATACGTATTCTTCATCCTTTGAATCATCTGCCTTCTTTTGAGATGTGGGATCTTCTGTATCTGTTGCATGTGCATTATGTTTCCTCTTCCCTTTCCCATGAGGACATTGAAAGGAATAATGTCTCAACTTCTTGCAATTGTAACATCTAATATTTGATATATCCTTATTATGGTGTGGTTTTCTAGTTTTATTCAGACTGGTACTTCTTCTTTATTTCATTTTCTTCACATGAACAACAAGAGCTTGGTTTTCTTCATCATTTGTCTTATGTGATTTGGATACCAATCTAGATTCTTCTTGGGTACAATTTGTCAACAATTTGTCAAACTTGGGCAGTTTACTTCTTGCACAAATTCCTTGAACAAATGGGTCCCAAGAAGATGGAAAAACATTGAGTGTAGTATTCACAAGCTCTGCATCATCCATCGAGTCTCCAAAAGCTGCGAGTTATTCCTTGATTTGTGAAATTCTCATGAAGTAGTTGGAGACTGTTTCTGACTTGTTCATCATCACGTTTCTGAGTTGATGCCTTAGGGTTAGCTTCCTGTTGGTGTTCTTGATTTCATATAGTATAGTTAAGGCATCAAACATCTCCTTTGGTGTCTTCAATTCTGATACATTGGGTAACAAGTGATCTTTGATTGAATCTATCAAGATCCTTTTGGCCATGATATCATTCCTCTTAAACTCTGCCTTGGTGTTTGCTTCTTCTAGTTTTGGGAGAACTTGCTTGACATGATCCAACAACTCATTCTCTTCTAAAATGAGGAGTACCCTATGCTTCAATGATTTTAAGTTATCTGCTCCATCCAGTCTATCCTCAACTCTCATAATGGTAATTATTTTCGTTGGTAGAAACCCTAGGACTGAAAAAATCCAAAATTTCAAACTTATCCAAACTACAATCAGAGTGTTGGAGTGAGTGCGCTAGGGTTGAGCGAGTTGCTCTGAAGTGGGATTAGTCCCAATGACTTGGAACAAGGGTTCAATGATCTTGACAAAAGGATTGTGCAGCTACAAATCTCAAGATCTTTCCTTCCAGTTGTTAAACTGTTTTGAAGGTAACCAACTCTAAAACCATGTTAGATTTTCTTAATTTTCAGAGGAATAGATTTACCAATGTTCTTAGATCTTATTTTACATTAACAATTATATCATGTACTTAAAATTGAGTGGAATAAACAAGTACAATAAGACACAAGAGTTTATCTTGGGAAAACCCCAAATAGGGGAAAAACCCAACCAACCTTTTTTAGATAGATTATGTCCAAAATAATCCAGCCATAAGCCAACTCTTAAGAGAAAACAGACAATGAAGAAACCCTTGCTAGCGCACAAGATAGAGCTAGCATAACAAGTAGCTACAACAACAACAACATACAGAGATAACACACCTCTTATCAAGGAGAGTGCACAAGATAGAAACCACCACCAAGAATAACCAAGAATCTCCAAGAGTTGTAGTGTTGCATCTTCCTTCCTTGCCTCAAACTAGCACCTTCTTCTTGAGTGAGATATGAGTGAGTGAGTGTGTACAAATGAGCAAGGTGTTAGCTTATTTATGTTCTTCAAGTCACTTTAGTTGGGGCCGACTTCTTCTCTGGGAAATCCTACTTCCCTTTTATCTTTTCCTGTGAGCCGACTTCTCTTTCTGGAGGTTCCAACTTCACTTTATTATTTTTCAGTGGGCCGACTTCTCTTCTAGAGTTTTCTTCCACTGTTCAATGGTCTTCCTTTGAATTATGGAATCTTCTCTTCTTCTAAGAAAGGTTGTCTAGGAGGAAAATACCTCCCGCAGCTACCAAAACATCGGCACTTTCATCTCAAACTCAACTGCAAGATTTGTCTTGCAGTCTACTATCAACTACTCGTCCCTTGTCAGAAATAGGTCATCTACATACAACACCAGTATGAGAGGTGCCTCCCCTGCAAGAAAATATAGGTTTGTATCTGCCTCGCTCTGCTGGAAACCCATCTCTCTGACGTAGTTTTCAATCCTCAAGTACCAAGCCCAAGGTGCATGCTTGAGCCCATACAAGGCTCGCCTCAGTCTGCAAACATGTGTCTCTTTGTCACCAACCTCAAATCTTTCTAGCTTCTCAACATATAATTCCTCCTCAACAACTCCATTGAGGAAGGCAATCTTCATGTCCATTTGGTGAATGTGTCAGCCCATCTCCGCTGCTAAAGAAATAACAGTCTCGATCAATGAATATCTGGCCACCAGGGAGAAAGTCTCCTCATAGTCGACTCCCTCACGCTGTGAAAACCCCTTGGCCACTAAGCGTTCTTTGTACTTGTCCACGCTTCCATCTGTTGCATGCTTGACCTTGTAGATCCACTTGGATCCAACCACCTTCTTGTCCTCTAGCTTGGGCACCACCTCCCATACATCATTCTTCATAATGGAGGCATATTCCTTCATCATGGTCTCCTGCCACACTCCACGCTGTGAAACCTGCTCATAAGTGGAAGGAACTGCATCAATAAACTTGGTCATGAGTGCCATGTACCCTTGTCTTTATGGTGGTTTACTTCGTCTTAAAGTTCTCTCTGGAAGCCCTGCCAGTCTAGAATCATTGACAATGGACATATACCACTTAGGTCGTGACCTAGTATCCTGTTCCTATGGAACTTCAACACATTGCTCCTCCTCCTCATTTGGCTCTTGATGAACCTGTCCAACAATTTCCCTCTGAATACCAGTACCCCTAGCAGTACCATGTGTCTGACTTTGTGATCTTGTGCTCTGACTCTATGCCTCCTCAATCTTGACTCCCGAGCCATGTCCTTGTTGTTTCTGCGCTAGTAAGTCTCTAGACCTCATCAATGTACGCTCCTCCTCTAACTATACATCCCTACACACTATGATCTTCCTGTGTGCTGGCAGAAAGATCCTCTAGGCTTTGAAAGCCTCGCTATATCCAACAAGTAACCCCTTATCCATTGTGGGTTCCATCTTTGTACTCTTCTCCGAAGGGACATGACAGTAACATACGTTTCCCTAGATGCGAATATGACTCACATCTGGTTTGGTACCTATAAATACCTCCTTGGGTGTTAACTTCCCCAAAACCATGTGGGGACTTATGTTCTGTATGTATACAACACTGTGAATAGCCTCTGCCCATAAAAACAGTGGTAAACCCTCATCATGTATCATCGCCCGTGTTGCTATGAATATGGTCCTATTCTTTCTCTCGACCACTTCATTCTGCTAAGGATAGTAAGGAACTGTGAATTCCTTCTTAATCCTCGTTGTTGCGAAATAATACACAAGATCCTTGGACTTGTACTCACCCTCATTGTCAAATCTCAAAACCCGAATCTTCTTACCAGTCTGGTTCTCTACTAGAGCTTTGAACTTTTGGAACCTATCGAAGACCTCATCCTTAGTCTTCAGGAAGTAAATACAGGTCTTCCTGGAGTATTCATCAATAATTAGAACAAAATATTTGAAGCCATTCACTGACTCCACATCATCGGACCAAATACGTCTGAATGAATCAAATCCAAAAATCCTTTGGATCTGTTCTCGCTCGATGGAAATGGTCTCCGAGCATAATTTACCATTGCACAACCCTTACAAGGGTCGTGCCTCTTTGCTGTGAACTTAGGAAACCCTATGACTACTTGTCTCAAGTGCCCCAGTGCACCAAAGTGTATGCACGCCATCCTCCTGTGCCACAACTCACCCATGTCTGTGGTTGTACTAACCAATGGTCTCCCTGGCTGAAACTATAGTTTGTACACCTTCTCTTCTCAAACCCCAATCATCATGTCCATCTTCTCGCTTGACCCTGTTGGCATGATGAACACCCTTCCCTTACGGAAGGTGACCTCATACCCTTTATCCTCTAGAGTAGAGACTGAGATGAGGTTCTTTGTCAACCCCGAAACATATAGTATGTCAGCAAACCAAAGTGGTTTACTCGACTCCCTCTAAAATGAAATTGTGCCAACTAATTACACCTTGTAGCGCCTATCATCTCCGAGCTCTCTAACCAGATTCACACCTCCCTCCTGTAGCCTAGAGAAAAACTCCTTGCGCCCTATCATATGAGAAGATGCTTCGTTGTCCACAAACCAAATGTCTGAGACTGTTGTGCTAGACATACAAGCTATGAAGAAAAAATCGTCCTCGAAGCTTTTGGCAAACTCATCCACTTCTGTAGAAGCTGCTATCTGTGGTTTTCTTCTTTTTCTTTTTCGGACACTGTGAGGCAAAGTGTCCCATCTTGTGACACTGGAAGCATTTGACTTTTGAAAATTCAATGTTCTTCTTTCCATCTTTCTTCTTCTTCGCCTTGCCCTTTCCTTTGCTTGCAAGAGACAATCCTTCTTCATCCACAATGTGTGGTGAATATGATGATCCTGACTGACCAAGTTTGATCTCCTCTTGCACAAAATCATCCCATAAGAACTACCAATCAGGGAGTTTCTCCCGAGCTAGAACTCCATGCATGAACACATCCCATGACTTCGAGAAACCATTTAATGCCACACATACCAACTCATAATCTTCAGTCTTCTCACCTATTGCTGCTAGCTCATCCTTGATTTGTGTAAGCAGAGTAAGATAGTCAACCACACCTTCCCCCTTAGCCATTTTGGTCCTTCTCAATCTATCATGAATCACCATCACCATGTTTTCATTTTTACTCTGGTAAAGGTCATTCAAGGCATCCCACCTCTCCTTAACAGACTTTTTCCCTCTAAGGTGAGGGATTATGTGATCCATTACCCCATTAAGGAGTATGCTCTTAGCCTTTAGCCTCACCCTTCTTCTAGGCTACCAATAATGTTGTATCTATAGGAGTTGTAGCCTTATCATCAACATGGTCAAGGAAATCATTGACATCCAAGATCATAGTAACCCTTTCCTTCTAGGTGGCAAAGTTTTGATTACCTTGAAGCCTATCTTCCATTCTCAAGGTCATGGCCATTTTTAAAAGTGTTGTTTGTGTTCAAACCCTCATGCTACCTTACTCAAGCTCTGAAACCCTAGTGTTGTAAAAACCTTATGACTGTCTTAATTTGTGCCTAGGATCCTCACGATCCACTTAGATCTCCAAAGATCCACCTGTAATACTACTTCTTCAACAATTTGTCTCTGATACCATGTGAATTTATTTAAACCCAACAATTTAATCAATTAAATTACACTTATAATTAATTTCACTAGGTTATTTCCACAACAATTTATGATGCACAAGAGAATATTAAACCAGGAACATAAAAGTAGAAGACAGCGACAATTACATCACATGTACACAAAGATTTTTGGACAATAGTCCCTATTGCCGCCTTATACACACCTGAGCTAACGTGGAAGAAACCTTCAATCCACTTGGTGTGTCCTTGGGGGCAAGTTTCGAGTCAAGGTGTTGTCACCTAATCCTCAACTCCTCCGTCTAGGCCAACTCCTGGCCAAGTCAAGGGGGGTAGTCCCTATAAAACTAATCTAAGGCTCTTTTAAACTAAGAAAATCAAAAGAACTACTTCTAGGAGTTTATTGCTCAATAAAACAAAGGCATTCAACACTTAACATTCATCATTTGAGATAATAACATAAACCATTTGTCCATAAGCATGCATATATAAAGTAGGATACAACATCTGCAAGACTAAAAATATATTAGTTAGACAATTGCATGAATGAAGTAAATTGCTCACATACATAAAGATAAACCAGTTGTACCAGTTCCTTAAAAGGAGTCATGGACAATTGTTGATCAAGTGTTTTATTAAGATAAAATAAAGGTAGATTAATGAGAGAACATGTGGCCTCTTTAGAGGCTAACCCTTTGTTTGGAAACTTGCGGAGAACTTACCGAAACCCAAGAGGTCTCACCAGTAAGTTCACTAAGGGTGTCGGATGTCCAAAACGGGTGGGAAACCAGGTCCCGAGAGGGCCCGCCTTACTTCACATATTCCCCTTAGGCATTTTCTCGTGCATTGAGATTAGCTACTTTCGAGATTTCCCTATTAAACTACAAACAAGGTTTATTGACTTTGCAAGACTTGAAAGAGATAAACTTTATAAATTGCTTGTAATTGAAATGAAACCTTGTGAGATACTTGAAACTTGAAAGAGCTTTGCAAGAAACTAAGAAAATTTAGAACCTGCAAAATTTATTGTTGACAATGGGAAACAAGCATTAAACTGAACATGCATAAAGATTGAAAGTAAATTTTAAACATGCATGTGAAATATGAGTGTTATGTGTGTTAGGTTTGCTTAAGATTGCATGTGTGTTTAAGATCAAAAGATTAAATTTGCACAGAAAGAAAATAAAGCCAAACCACGACACACAAATCCCCCTAATGGGGATGGAGAAACCAGGCACAAAAGGGCCCGCTTTTATTAAACATATTATAATGAGAACTAAGTTTTCTTTGATTTTCTCCTTAAAAAACTTGGATCCTTATAAGTTTTGGATCTTAAAAGTTACAAGAAAATTAGAAAAGAAAAATCTTCTTTGATGAAGTGGGAAACCTGCGGATGCTCTGCAAGTCCTGATTTCGCCAAAATCGACGGAATCTCTGCTTGTACCTGTTATTGTTGCAAGAAAACAACAAACAATTAAACCCAAAAGATGGCCAAACACACTTTGGAAGTGTCTTTGGTCAACTCAAAAAATTTGCGAAAAAAAAAGGACTAAGTTAAATTAGGCTAAAAACAAGGAAAGTAACTAAGGAGTGAGAGCTAGGTATCTAGCCTCCTTAGGGCCTTTTAGGATGATAAAAATCAGCAAACAAAGCAACTTTATATTTTCAAATTATAACCTTAGAAGCATGTAAAGATATGCCTATCACAAGCCTCCAAAATACTAGGAAATCAAAGGCTAACTTGAGACAAACTTAGGCTAGATCTAGAAAAAGGATGAGATTCTTTAAACAAACTTTACATCTAACTTTTAAAGATGCATGCAAATGAATTAGAGTAGATTTATCTTTTCTAAGATTAGCTAAGTTCTTTCATGCAACAGAAAACCAAAGAAACCAAAACTTTTTGTATAGAAATTTGAGTGAGAAAGGGGGAAGAGACAACTTGAAGCAAAGAAATTGGGCAATGGAGTCCCTTTGATGTATTAAAGAGGGGAATCCTTCTGGTTGGATGAATATGAAGGTGTTGGAATCTCAATCTAGAGAAGGCGTTGGAAGCTCAAGCTAGAACCTTACACTCCTCCAAACTAGAGATCCTGCAAACTTGGGACAATCTTGCAAATAAACTGTTAAATACCCTACACATAAAATCTTGAAAACATGAGATTAAACCGATAACAACATGAAATCATATATTGCAATGTGCTATAACAAGATTTAGTAATACAATCAAGTTTACTAATATCTTATTAATGAACAAATAATAATTGCAAGAAAGATAAGTTTACCATACTCAACACATCACCAAAGGAGAAGATCCTCCACACATTTTCACAAAACACCGTGTAGAACTCCAAAGTCTTTATTCCTTATTCAAATAGAAAAATGATACAATGTATATACATCTTCCCACAAATTCTAACTAAAAAATGGAGAGGGGTATGCTTGCTTATATAGCAAAGAGGGTGACAACTTCAAGGGAAGTGTGCATGGGAGAGGGAGAGTTGTGCATAGGTTAAGGGGAGATGCACAAGAGTTGAGGGGAGATGAGTGGAGGGATGTGGGAGGTGTAGTGGAGTGATGTAGGGGTGTTTGGGAGTGGAGTGAGGTGAATTTAGAGTGAATGGGAGTGGAGTGAAGTGTGAGGGCGAGTTGTGAGCATTGGGATGTGCACCACTCTCCCTAAGTGCGCCACTCAAGCATGTGGGGTCGAGTCCCTTCATTGGGATCTCCTCCATGTCCATGTCACCTCAGTTGAAGTCGCCTTACCCTTCACTAAACTCGCCTAAGCCTTAATTCAATTGGGGACAAAGAAAAAACATGTTTCTGACATGTTCCCCAGTTTCCCTAAAAAATAGGGATTTAATTAAATCACCCATTTTCCGTATTTTTCGAGTAAATTTCATTTTTTAGTTAAAATAATCACCTTTTTGTCTCGAAAGAAGGGAAATAGGGGTTTACATGATACTCTAGACTAGAAAAAGACCATAAATATGTTATCTGACAATGTTCGATGCCATATTTTTACATCTTATTGCTTTACAACTAAAAAAATCCATTTTTGCAGGAATTTTACTTTTTCACTAAAACATTAAAAAAAACCTATCAAACCTAGCCGCAATTTCCATATGACTCAATTAAGATTACCTAGTATGAACTCATATATATTCAGACACTAGGCATTGGTTATACCATGCCAAGGCCTAACCACCAACACATACTCCAGCTTTGGAGTCAGTCTCTTGAGTGAAAAAACTTAGAAATTATTAATCGCCCACAAAAGCAGGCAAAAATAATTAACAAGTGAAAAAACACTCTAGAGTACATGCTCGTACCTAGGTTTTAGGTGGCCAATAGCCTTTTACAATATCTCATACTCAGGTCATTTATTACAATGGTGGAAAATGTGAAAAAATGTGGTCTTTTGAAAGACCAGCTGAACTTTGAACTCTATCATATGAGAATTGACTTCTCAATCTTTGACGGCTCATCAGGAAATCTAGCTTGTGAAAACTAGTGGATAACATAGGCTCCATATGGGGACGTGTTCTTGATCTTTTCATAGAATTGGAGAGCATGCGAGAATCCAGAATCTGTGACCTAAATCACAAATGTCTCGCCAAAAACAACATAAGCAACACATATATATGAAGACCAAGTGTAAATTGAAATTGCACAATTATTATGTAAATCCAAAATCTAATACAAAATGAATATGAACTAATATACATAAAGTATAAAAAGAACAAAGTGAACATAAATGAAAAGTAAAAATGCGGAGGAAAGGGTTAGAGATACGTTACAAAGGATGCCCCATGGCATCAAATAACATTATTGAAGAAAACTTGAAAAATTGTCTGCTCACTGGTAGTTTTGACCTTCTCATTATCCAACTGGATGAAGTAGAAAACATATGTAACGACCATGTCATGGATGAAATAAGACCTCAAATGTCTGAAAAATCCCTATCCAGGATGACTTGTTGAAGATCCTTTTCCAAGCTTTATCAACTTGGAGTTTTTCCCGGGAATAGACTGCCCAAGAAACATGTGTTTTTCTTTATTCAACCAAACTTTGAAGTTTGGTAAGCCTTGTAATTTTTTTATGAAGCTCTGCATTAGACTGTCATGGTATAAGGCTAACCATTGCTCATAATGATATGGAGTTGATCAACTGAAGCTATCTTCCAATTTCCCATTATCTGTCATTAAGTAATCTGATGGTTGACAGATTGGAACTGGAACTGGAACTCGAGTTGGAACTATCAAGGCATCTGCTTCATTGTTTATTTCAAGATCATCACAATTGTCAAATATTTTCTCTAAGGAGATGGATTCCTCGAGAGGAGGGTGGGGATATGAATTATCTAGATACTCAATCATTTCAAACTAAGAATCCTTTGTTTCCTCGTGACCAGTTAATGATTCATCTATAGGCTCTTTTGGAATTTCCAAGTGAAATTCCTTTTCTTGTTCACTATGAAGCTCTGGCTCTATAGGGTTTGAATACTTGATACAAGCTTCTGCCTCTGCAAGGCGAGCCTTCATGGCATTTAACTGTTTCGCATAGATAAATTCTATGGCCTGAATGACTTCTTTAAACTTTTGATTAGAATCTGGTCAAGCATCATTCTTAACATTTGAATTGACCATGTTTATATTCAGAGACTCCTTCTCCTTCCATTTTTCCATAAAAGCATCAATCAACTCATTGTAAGTTCTAACCTGTTTATCCTTAAGTTTTGTAAACCAATCAAGATCATCATCATCAAAAGATAAGATAAACAATTTTATTCCCACATCTTCATATAAGGCATTGCAACACCATTTATTAAAGCAAAGGGAAACTTTCTTAACATGACGTCTAGCATCAATAAAATTAATACTTTGAAAACAAGGCAAATTTTTGATTTCTTTTTCTAGAATCAAATGTGGATAACCACTTATTGCAGAGAAATCAATAGGTTTATAAAGATCATCCATTTCTAAACTAGACTTATTAAAAAGAAAAGTCTAACATAAATGGAATGGGACCCGAATTATTAAGGATCCTACGAGAAGCAAGTTTGGCTAACTTCCTTCAAAAACACCTTCGGGTTCAAGGATGAAGCTAAGCAAACTGTGACTTCCTCCTTGTAGAATACTTTGCCAAATTATTTTGAAGTGGAATCACCAGATGATCAAATTTATTTTAAACAAACAAGAAGCATCAATCAAAACAAAATGCTAAAAAGAAAACAAAAGTCGTGTTCCGGGAATAGAAATATTTATCCCCGGCAGTGGCGCCAAAAAATGTTGCCACCTTATACACACCTGGGCTAACGTGGAAGAAACCTTCAATCCACTTGGTGTGTCCTTGGGGGCAAGTTTCAAGTCAAGGTGTTGTCACCTAATCCTCAACTCCTCCGTCTAGGCCAACTCCTAGCGAAGCCAAGGGGGGTAGTCCCTATAAAAATAATCTAAGGCGCTTTTAAATTAAGAAAAGCAAAAGAACTACTTCTAGGAGTTTATTGCTCAATAAAACAAAGGCATTCAACACTTAACATTCATCATTTGAGATAATAACATAAACCATTTGTCCATAAGCATGCATATATCAAGTAGGATACAAGATGTGCAAGACTAAAAAAATATTAGTTAGAAAATTGCATAAATGAAGTAATATGCTCACATACATAAAGATAAACCAGTTGTACCAGTGACTTAAAAGGAGTTGTGGGCATTGTTGATCGAGTGTTTTATTAAGATAAATTAAAGGTAGATTAATGAGAGAATATGTGGCCTCTTTAGAGGTTAACTCTTTGTTTGGAAACTTACAGAGAACTTACCGAAACCCAAGAGGTCTCACCAGTAAGTTCACTAAGGATGTCGGATGTCCAAAATGGGTGGTAAACCAAGTCCCGAGAGGGCCCACCTTACTTCACAGATTCCCCTTAGGCGTTTTCTCGCGCATTGAGATTAGCTACTTCTGAGATTTCCCTATTAAACTACAAACAAGGTTTATTGACTTTGCAAGACTTGAAAGAGATAAACTTTATAAACTTCTTGTAACTTAAATGAAACCTTGTGAGATACTTGAAACTTGAAAGAACTTTGCAAGAAACTAAGAAAATTTAGAACCTGCAAAATTTATCGCTAAGAGTGGGAAACAAGCATTAAATTGAACATGCATAAAGATTGAAAGTAAATTTTAAACATGCATGTGAAATATGAGTGTTATGTGTGTTAGGCTTGCTTAAGATTGCATGTGTGTTTAAGATCAAAAGATTAAACTTGCATAGAAAGAAAATAAAGCCAAACCACGACACACAAATCCCCCTAATGGGGATGGAGAAATTGGGCACAAAAGGGCCCGCTTTTATTAAACCTATTACAATGAGAACTAAGTTCTCTTTGATTTTCTCCTTAAAAAACTTGGATCCTTATAAGTTTTGGATCTTAAAAGTTACAAGAAAATTAGAAAAGAAAAATCTTCTTTGATGAAGTGGGAAACCCGCAGATGCTCTGCAAGTCCTCATTTTGCCAAAATCGACGGAATCTTTGCTTGTACCTATTATTGTTGCAAGAAAACAACAAACAATTAAACCCAAAAAATGGCCAAACACACTTTGGAAGTGTCTTTGGTCAACTCAAAAAAATTGTGAAAAAAAAAAAGACTAAGTTAAATTAGGCTAAAAACAAGGAAAGTAACTAAGGAGTGAGAGCTAGGTAGATAGCCTCCTCAGGGTATTTTAGGCTGATAAAAATCAGCAAACAAAGCAACTTTATATTTGCAAATTTATAACTTTAGAAGCATGTAAAGATTTGCCTATCACTAGGCTCCAAAATACTAGGAAATCAAAGGCTAACTTGAGACAAACTTAGGCTAGATCTAGAAAAAGGATGAGATTCTTTAAACAAACTTTACATCTAACTTTTAAAGATGCATGCAAATGAATTAGAGCAGGTTTATCTTTTCTAAGATTAACTAGGTTCTTGCATGCAATAGAAAACCAAAGAAACCAAAACTTTTTGTATAGAAATTTGAGTGAGAAAGGGGGAAGAGACAACTTGAAGCAAATAACTTGGGAAATGGAGTCCCTTTGATGTATTGAAGAGGGGAATCCTTCCGGTTGGATGAATCTGAAGGTGTTGGAAGCTCAAGCTGGAACCTTCCACTCCTCCAAACTAGAGATCCTACAAACTTGGGACAATCTTGCAAAGAAACTGTTAAATACCCTACACATAAAATCTTGAAAACATGAGATTAAATCGATAATAGCATGAAATCATAGATTGCAATGTGCTATAACAAGATTTAGTAATACAAACAAGTTTACTAATATCTTATTAATGAACAAATAATAATTGCAAGAAAGATAAGTTTACCATACTCAACACATCACCAAAGGAGAAGATCCTCCACACATTTGCACAAAACACTGTGTAGAACTCCAAAGCCTTTATTCCTTATTCAAATAGAAAAATGATACAATGTATATACGTCTTCCCACAAATTCTAACTAACAAATAGAGAGGGGTATGCTTGCTTATATAACAAAGAGGCTGACAACTTCAAGGGAAGTGCGCATGGGAGAGGGAGAGTTGTGCATAGGTTAAGGGGAGATGCACAAGAGTTGAGGGGAGATGAGTGGAGGTATGTGGGAGGTGTAGTGGAGTGATGTAGGGGTGTGTGGGAGTGGAGTGAGGTGTAGTGGGAGTGAGTGGGAGTGGAGTGAAGTGTGAGGGCGAGTTGTGAACATTGGGATGTGCGCCACTCTCCCTAAGTGCGCCACTCAAGCATGTGGGGTTGAGTCCCTTCATTTGGATCTCCTCCACGTCCATGTCACCTCAGCTGAAGTCGCCTTACCCTTTACTAAACTTTCCTAAGCCTTCAGTCGATTGGGGACAAAGAAAAAATATGTTTTTGACATGTTCCCCAGTTCCCCTAAAAAATAGGGATTTAATTAAAATACCCATTTTCCGTATTTTTCGAGTAAATTTCACTTTTTAGTGAAAATAATCAACTTTTTGTCTCGAAAGAAGGGAAATAAGGGTTTACATGATACTCTGGACTGAAAAACAACCATAAATATGGCATCTAACAATATTCGATGCCATATTTTTACAACTTATTGCTTTACAACTAAAAAATTTCATTTTTGCGGGAATTTTACTTTTTCACTAAAATATTAAAAAAAAAACCTATCAAACTTAGCCGAAATTTCCATATGACTCAATTAAGATGACCTAGTATGAACTCATATACATTAAGACACTAGGCATTGGTTATACCATTTCAAGGCCTAACCACCAGCACATACTCCAGCTTTGGAGTCAGTCTCTTGAGTGAAAAAACTTAGAAATTATTAATCTCCCACAAAGGTAGGCAAAAATAATTAACAAGTGAAAAAAAACACTCTAGAGTACATGCTTGTACCTAGGTTTTAGGTGGCCAATAACCTTTTACAATATCTCATACTCAGGTCATTTTTTACAATGGTGGAAATTGCAGAAAAATGCGGTCTTTTGAAAGACCGACTGAACTCTGAACTCTATCAAATGAGCACTGACTGTTCAATCTTTGGCGGCTCATTAGGAAATCCAGCTTGTGCAAACTGGTGGATAACAGTCCCTAGAAAACCCTAGAGGGAAAACCATTGTAGTAAATTTGGAGATTTTATTATTCAACGGAAAAATATAGAGATCTTCTTAAAGAAAATCGGTCTCGATAAAATACTGAGCCAATCCTCAACATAATTCTTTCAAGATGAAGTACAACCCTTCCTTTTGTTAAAATTAATAGTATCAGGAGTCATTCTCCAATGAGAGGCCTTAAGTGGCCACCCTGAGGCTAGCCAGGGAGATTTGGATATTCAACCAGTCTTGTGAGTCATGGAGAAAGTCAAGGTGAACATACAAGCCTTGTGAGCCAGCCAGACAAGAATTAGGACGAAGGAGATGCTAGGATAAATCTTGTGAGCCTAGTGCAAAATCCAAGGTGAATGAACAAACCTTGTGAGCCTAGTGCAAAAGTCAAGATGAAGAAATAAACCTTGTGAGTCTAGTGCAAAAGTCAAGGTGAAGGAACAAACCTTGTGAGCCTGGTACATAAGTCAAGGTACAAACCTTGTGATCCATGTGCAAAAGCCAAGGTAGAGTTTAGTAAGAGTCAGGATGAACATACAAGTCCTGTGAGCTAGATTAGCATGTGGGATGACCTTTTTGGTCTTTGTTGTGATCCTCTAAGAGTTGGTCACTCTTAAGAGACACTTTAGTATATGACCAAGTAAAAGGATCAAATGACCACACGGTACAAAAAGATCTTTCCTCTTATTAATGTAATAAAATAGTTATGAGCAGGTGAGGACCATGTAAAGAGAGAGAGAGACAAGATGTGCTTGTTAATGATGTAATTAGTCTAAATGACTAAGGTTAAATATGTAATGTTGAATTAAAAGGCTAAAAGCCTAAGTTGTAATGTTATATTATGTTATTGAGCAAATAAAAGAAGGGGGTCGAACTTCCTAGGAATAACAACTTGAATTGTTCTATGAGGTCGACTTAACCAAAGAAGAACAAAGACTTCTAGAAAGTCAAACTTAACCCAAGAAGATAAGATCAACTTGTTCCAAGAAGGATCTAGAAGATAAACTTAACCCAAGATGAGAATCTTCTAGAAGGATAACTTAAGCCAACATGAAGATAGATCCAAAAAGCATAAAAAATGTCAAGGAAGGCAATTCACAATGTACAAAAAAC
>ML796676.1:30708-74571 GCA_009831015.1 Picea engelmannii
AGAGACAAGTCAATAAAGATTCTGGCACAAAATAAGTAGCTAGTGCAAGGAAAGTAGCAACATCCAGGTCTCATGATAGGAGGGATGAACATGGGGGATCTAGGTAGTCAACGAGTATTAGAAGACAACAAAATTATCATCATCATCATCATCATTCACTAGGACACTCAACTAGAATAACATATGTGCACTCAAATTTAGAGAGTATCCCGAGAGTTCCCCCCATCATAAATCAGAGGAGGAGGCTTGAGTTAGATATTTGCAAGGAGAGCTCAGGAAGCTCAAGTCACCATTAATTGATAGAGAGCATAGGAAGGGAAAATATGCATAAGCTTGATTGTTTGGAATAAAAAAATATTTCCAATTGCATGATTATTCATCAAATGTAGAAGAAAAAATTGCAATCTACCATCTTCAAAGAAAAACATCTATGTGGTGGGATCAACTCAAGAAGGCTAAGCACATTGATGAGAAGAGGATCTCATGGAGGCAATTCAAAGAGTATTTTCAAAATAAATACTTGTCAGAACAATATTATGACAAGAAGATGTAAGATTTCTTTGAACTCGAGCTTGGAAGCATGACAATGGATGAATATAAGAGAATATTCCTTGAATTGTTGAAGTATGTTGGCTTCATAAAGGATGAGAAAGTAAAAATCCAAATATTTTTTAGGGGATACCTTATTTTTACAGTGATAAAATTCATTTTGATGAGACCCAGACCTTGGAAGAATCCATAATAAAAGATAAGTATATTTATGAACAGAGCAAAAGAAGACCATATTTCCAAAAGGATTGGGATGATAAGAAGAGGGGAAAGATGGATCAAAGGAAGAAAGGACTCAAGCCACATTTTTCTAGAAACAAATCTCAAGCATATCAACAAGGACAACCAGCACAAGGTGAGCATAAATGACAGTTTCGTTGGGAAAAAGACCAAGATAACATACCATAAAGTGTTGGGGATGTGAAGGAGACCACTTGTATAAATATTGTCCTCACAAGGGATATAGGATGAGGGTTGTGCATAACATTTAGGAATTTGATACAATGGACAATGTGGGCAAGAGCATACCAAGGATTTATGCGGCCTTGGAAAACATACAAGAAAACTACCAATCTCACATGATTGAGGCAAAAGGTAAGATTGATAATCATACCATAGTTATTTTGATTGATTTTGGAGAGAGTCATAGATATATAGATCCAAAAATAATTGAAAGGTTTAAATTGAAGAGATGTAAGCATAAAAATTATTGGTTGGTTAAGCTAGCCACTAGAACCAAGAGAAAAATAAATGAAATTGTCAAGGATTTCCCAGTAAGCATGAATGTAGTTGGCACTAAGGAAGATTTGAACATCCTACCACTTGGGTCATATGATTACTTAATTAGTATGGATTGGTTGGACAAGAATAATGCTATCATAGATTGCTACAACAAGGCTTTCACATGCCTTGATGAGGAAGGGAATTCAAGGACAATGCAAGATATTCTAAGACCTATATTTGTCAGAGATATTTCAACATTGTAGATGAAAATAAATTTTAGGAAAGGGTGCCAAATATATGTCGTTCATATGGAAGAGATGGTAAATGATAAAGATCCAAGCCTTGAAGATTATCTAGTTTTGAAGAAATATGAAGATGCGTTTGGGGAGTATCCAAGATTTCCACCAAAGAGAAATATTGATTTCTCTATTGAATTAAGGCATGGAACTACCCCAATGTCCAAAAATCCCTAAAAAATGAGCACATCATAGCTGAAAGAGTTGCAAATGCAACTAGAAGAATTGTTGAAGAAGGGGTACATATGCCCAAGTGTCTCACCTTGGGGTTCCCCAATGTTTTTTGTGAAGAAAAATGATGGAAATCTGAGGTTGTGTATTGAATTCAGATAGCTTAATAAAGTTATTGTAAATAACAAGTACCCTATATCGTGGATCGATGATCTTTTCAATCAACTAAAAGGAGCAAGGATATTTTACGAGATTGACCTAAGGTCAAGTTACCATCCAGTTAGAATTAGAGAAGAAGATGCCAAGAAGACAACATTCAAAACAAGGTATGGTGTTGGTCATTTTGATCCATGCTTGCACGCGCCCTTCTTAAGGTTGGGGAGTTTATACTCAGGGTTCGTCTAGAGTTGTCCAACAAAAAACCCAGAGCATCGACATATCAATCCTTAGCCAAGGTCGAGGAAGGTCTCACTCGAGATGTAGAGAGGATCACAGAGACCATAAGGTCTTGTGACATGGATGAAGGATAAACAAAAAAAACATCATCGGGATTTGCATCCATGCAACTCATATCTGACATATTATTAGGACTAAGAATTAAAACAATACATAGACATATTCAACTCATACATAATAGACACAAAATGAATCAGAATTATTTCCTCTTTATTACTAGAGCCATTCCATAACAATACAAATATAAATTGTGTGGGATAGATACATATGATATCCATAGAACTTCATATCTTCTCTATATAAAGCCTCATAGTTACAATATACTGCGCAATGCACCTTTGATCAACACTTAGACATATATCGATGCATAAATATATTCAAAGTATTACAACATTACAATAGGCTTAGAGTGAGATCGATACTGAAAACTCAATGAATTTATTTTTCTCAATATCTCACTAGTCTCATGAGCGAGCCCTATTTCTGATATTAGTGCTTCCTTTTATAACTTTCACTACTAGGGGTTGTTGTCTCTTTCTACTTTGATCCACTCATTTTCTTGACAAAACTACCTCGCACGTTTCTAGTGTAGGATAACACTCCACGTAGTCTTTCTATATCACTGGTAATCTTAACTTCTTGGCCATCTGATCCTCTGGTTGTCCCACATCCTCATATGTTGTTGGCAGTAATAATTCAGGGAGATTTCCTGATGATTCTTTTCTTGATTCTGGCAGGCATCTTCTTAATTTTTAGTGCAACTAAAAAAACTCGGACCGATGCACACTTGGTAGACTTTAAGTTTTATGTGGAACTGACAAAACTTGGTCTGACGCACACTTTATGTCATTCCTCATGCATTTCCTTAGGTGTGCACAAAACTATGGAAGGAGCATGCACAACTTTGTTTGTGTTTGCATGCAAAACAAAACCCAAAACTTTGGGTTCCAACAGGTCCCCACCACTATTATTTGGCTCGATCTAGAGCCAACTTCTTTATGGAATGATTTCTATGATGGATGACACCATTCTTTTGAGGTTTTGCATGAACTCAAGAAACTAATTCTCAGGATCAGAAAAATGCTCTTGTAGCATCTATGTAAGTTGGATGGTTGCATCGGTGTCGCCGGTTGTGACTGAAGGGTTTGTGAGATCGATTTTTTGAGCTACTCGATGAGAGGGTTGGAAACGACTAGCACGTCAGAGAGTTGGGAGAACAAGGTCAATATTGTATCGACTGCGATGAAAAAATCATATCAGATGTGTTTTGTTGCTCAGCCCTTGCTACGATGATCGATTTTGTTCTTGTAGTGATAGCCTACATCACAACAACATGCTCCTTGGGAAGCAACGAAGTGATGTCTCATTTATGTTGTGTGGATTCTATTTTTTCTGCGTGAACCTATTATGCAATTGTAGATACCTCCAATGGGATTAGGAGGTGAGTCCACAAGGCCGAGACATAGTTAACCAATTTGGAGAATGCTTCCACCCACAGGTGGTCAATATGGAGAGTTGCTTGGGAGTTGTGTGAATTTTTACTACCGTCATTTGTGATCTCGTAAGTTAGATCACTCTCTAGGTAGTAAATGGCATTTAATGACCTAGTTAATTGCCATATGTCTGGGTTCTTTGGGAAGACCGTAGCATCTATTGCCTTCGTCCTTGTGAATGATATGTTTTCAAGGTACTTTATAATGAAAATGTCACCATATTGATGTGTGAGAATCACGGGATCATGGGGCCCAAAGTGTGGTAGGGATATCTCCGTACATGAACAATTATGAGTCATCGGGAGGTGCCACACATGTTTCCTGCACCTCCCTATGAAGGTGTCGATCAACTACAGAAGTGAAATGACCCTTGGAAGGCTACAACGCCACTTCAAGCGTATCTATCCTATCCATTTTTTCTCCCAAGTATTCTTGGTTATGTATTGCTTGTAGACTTCGCCTGTGTTCTCAATGGAGTTAGCAGTGGTAAGATGAGTTGAATATTTTGCATTTAGTAGGGAGATCATAGTAGAATCCTTCCCTTGCACATTCAATTTATTGCACAATGTGATGGGGTTTCTTGGTTCTGGGAAGGAGACCGTTTTTTGAATCCTCTTTTGTGGCTTGGGTAAGTATCTATGGACTATATGATGAGAAGGTGTGGCTATCCATCCCATTTCGCAAGAACAAATATATCGGTTCATATCGATATTGGGTTTGAATCTTTCTCGCATGGATGTTTCGATAGTTTCCCATTCCCGATGTGGCTCTCGATGTGCATCCCACCAACATGCAGGAATTCCTAGAAGCATTGTGTCTAGTGTGTGAGCCCTCTGATGCTAAAAAATGCATTGTATCCACACAATCAATGTGTCCACCGAATCCAACCCATCATACCTACATGAGCCAAATTATTCCACGCGCTCTTCTACAGAGATATGCATGCACCTCCTTTTCGATCCTTCATATAGCTTGTTCTACCACCTCTCCATGGAATCCTCAGAATCTATGTCATAATACTTGACACTTCTCTAGCTTAGCTCTCCATCTATGGTGGGGTTGATGTAATCCTCCCCACACTCCATGATCTTATAAATATTTTCAATGAATAAGCTCCATGCATCCTCATCCATGGGCTCATTGTATCGGTCACCTTCATATGTATCAAATGGCGTGACCATGCACATGATGTCTGTTTCAAAGGAAATATGTCGCTTCTTCAAGTTTAGAACCACATTATTTTCAAAGGCCCAATCAATACCCAATAATGTAGGGTATGGATCAGATTCATCCATAATATCGATGACTTCAAAGTCACCCTTTTTTTTCACTCCTTGTATTTTGAATTCTACTTGCTCAAGACGACCTATGGGGTAGATATTGTATCGATTGGCCAATAGGATTTGAATGGGAGACCATACCAACTTAGGTTTACCCATAACTTCCCAAGATTTCATTGGAAAAATGTTCATGTTGGATCCCAAATCCAACATGAATCCATCCATGTGGTAGCCACCCAGCTCCGTTGTCATCTTAAATTCTTATCCAGTGCACTTTTGCTTGTTGACTTGACATACATCCTTTTCTGGCAGCAGAGTGGATATGGTGGCATCCACTCCTTGTTCTTTCATGCAAGTAGATAAAATATGATTTAACTTACTTGGAGCTTCCAGATCATTCAACAAGCGCAAACATCAACACAATACAGAACTTACTTGGTATTTAGATTCTTCCTTGCAACCTAGTTCATGTAAGACTTCTGCATGCACTTCATGTTGCAACTCCTCCTGGCATTGTTCTTTGTATTCATTCTACTCAATGTGTCGCATCTCAGTCTATATGTGAGCTTCTTCTATCGATATTTGCATTGCACGTTGTATTTCTTCACACATGCAAGCCTCCTCCAAGGATCTTTGTGTCACGTGCTACAATTCCCCACGTGTGCGAGCTTTGTCCAACGACCTTTGCATCGCTCGCTGCAACTCGTCGGGGATACGATATTCCTCTAGAAACCTTTGTGTCTCCCTCTACACTTCCTCCCAGGTATGGGCCTCTATAATTGACCTTCGAGTCGCACGTTATAACTCCTCGTGAACTTTTTCTTCTTCCAATGTTCTCTATGCATCGCACATAAACTGCTTTTGCTGAGCAACATCAAACTTTGGATGGGGTTGAAGTGCCCTCCTTATTTTTCCATCCATATTTTGACTTGATCCTTCACCATGCTCAAAGTATGCTCCTCTTTTCGCCCCTCTGTGGGTTACTACCCGAATGTCATCCTCCCCGTTCTTCTTCTCATTCTTGCGTGGATCGGCATGCACCATGTTACAGCTGGTCTTCTTGTACTCCCACTTCTTCAATAAATCAAGAAAATCTTCATTGACATGATCAGGGATATAATAGTAGGAACAAAGCCCTCGCGGTTGCGACCACGCCTAGATCCACCTCAGAGACCTTATTGGTATCCGCCTCTTTCTACACCACCATGCTCACTACCTTTCTTCTCCTCTTGAACCCAGAATGCATCATGGGCATTATCTTTCATTAACTAGAGTGAGTGGAAGCTATTGAAATCATGGCCGACGAATTTATAGAACTCGTATAATGGAGTCTGATTCGTTCTCTGGTATTTATTCAAGGTGGGAAAACAGAGTGACACATGGCCCCAATGTCTATATATATTGCACCATTTTGAACATCCATATGGAAATGGACTTGGTGCGCCTGTTGCCACGTAATTCAGAAGGATAGGGCACTCATCTCGGTGATGCCCCTTAGAGTGAAATGTGGTACAACATATGTTCTGATGCATGAATTTAGTATTTTCCATATCTTGCACTTGCATCATTAGGTTGGACAACTGTGACTGAACTTGTGCCAACCCGACCGATGTCTCTGCACCTCCAGGTGTTTCTTCCAAGCACATCGTGATTTTGACTATCTCTTCCTTAATTGTTTCCTTTTGTTGGGTGAGAGAGACTCAGATTTGGGGGAACCCCACAATGAACCATTCTCTATGATGCACATCCTGGATTTGTAACATCAACCTATACAACAAGATTTTAAACCATTGGTTATAGTCCTAGATGGTTTCTCCTTCCTTCTGTTTGATCTCCTTGATTTATGTAAAGCATTGGGATTTTGACTTAGGATTTTGAAACTCCCTAAGTAGATCCTGCTTAATCTCAGTCCATGACCCTTCCTATCATTCTAGCATAGTATCCTTATACTTCATGTACCACGTCAAGGTTTTGTCACTGAACGTGGTATCTATTTGTGCGATTTTAGCTGCTTAATATATAATTCTCTTTACAGACCAGATTGCTTCGCAGGTAAACCAATGTTTCTTTGCATCATCCTTACCTGTTATGTGGAACATGGGTAGTCTCAGTGTATTGTATTGATTCACCATATTCAAACTCGAGCTAGTTCTATTTCTATTATTGTTGGGGGCTTGATTTTTCCACACAACCACTATTTTTTGTGGTAAAGTATTGTTGACTTCACCTTCTTCTTCACTCGTCTCTTCGCTTCTCTCTTCTTCTTCTCTTTCTTCTATTCAAATATCTTCACTATCTGTTGTGTTTTATTCTTGATTAAAAATGTGCAAGGGGGGTGGTACAAAGGTGGGCTAAGTCCATATTCTTCTAAAACTTCTCGCGAGGTGACCCAAAGAGTTATCTACTTGCAGTCGCGTAAGACCATCTACTATTATCAATTCGTCTCCCCTGCCACTTAGGGAGCCTCCATCTTCCTCTTCTTTTGGCATACCAACACTATTCACCCTACCTTCCTATCCTAATTGTGGACCACAAATGTGTGCTCTATCTCCCGATTTTTCATATGCACTATAAATCTTTTCTTTGTCTCCCGGTCCGATCTACACACTGCCACTTTTCACGTAATTTCCCTCTCCAAACATCACACTATTTCTCTATGTGCCATCCTCTTTTCTTATTGATGCAACATTTCTATGTGCTTCATTTTCTTCTAAGGTTGCGACACTCCGCAACAACCAAGGGGTGTGGAATTCGTCGCCTAGATTCATACTAGTATCACTACTAGTATCCCTATTGGACGCCATCTCCTCTATGCCACACCTCTTTGCAGGCCTGTCCTCATTTGTGCTCCACTTTGGCACAACATGCTCTCCTGCACTACCACATGGTGTGGTTTATTTTCTCTTCATCTTGGACATGACCCCTCATTATGCACCCCTGGATAGTTATTTTCCAACTCTCTCTTCCACTTTTCATCTTATATCAACTCTTTTTACGTACCTCTTAGATATTTTTCTCCTTTTCTCTTCTAGGTCCATTCCATACCTCACCTCATCTTGACAATTTTTGGATTCTCCTCAATGGATCCATTATCTCTCTTTTATGAATTTCTCTCATCTTTGTAGAAATCCACCCCCACCCCCCCCACCCGATGCTAGGGGAGTTTACTCGTCCATTCGATCGGGCTCCATGTGCATTATCCCTTTCTCCATGACCAACATTTTTATCCAAAGTGTAATTTATTCCATCATTTTCCTTCTCGGTCCTTCTACAAACTTTCTTTCATCCTCGTTGAATGATTACGTGTTTTCCAGGGAAAATTCAACAATGTATCCTTATTTTACTCGAGAAACCCATAAGTTAATAGCTCGAGTCCACTTGTTATCTAGCACTTTTAATTCTTCAAGCTTGGCTTGATCCAAAGCCACTGGCTCCAATGACCACACCGAAGAATTGGTAGAAACTTGTATTTTTATCCATTCATGCAACATACAAGGAAATTCCACAAAGAAAATCTCATGCATATTTGAGTAAATATACCTTCTTTCCATTACTTTTCATTCACTCTTAATCCTTGACTCTCTCGCAGAGAAAAAACATTTTATTTTTCCTCTACCTAGTCTTGAATTTCCTCCTTAGTGGGATGTGACCTCATTTATTTTCTTCATCGTTCCTGAAAATAATTTCATGTTCTGAAAATGGAACCATTTGTTGGGCGTTTTGATCCACACTTGTGTGCGTCCTTTGTAACACTGGGGAGTTTAGACCCGAGATTCGTCTTGAGTTTTCTAACAAAAACCCCAGAGCACCGAAATATCAATCCTCAGCCAAGGCCGAGGAAGGTATTACCCGATATGTAGAGAGGATCACATAGACCATAAGGTCATGTGATAGGGATGAAGGCTAAACACATGAAAAGTCATCAGGATTGGCATCCATGGCTCATATCTGACAAATTATTAGAACTAAGCATTAAAACAATACACACACATATTCAACTCATACATAATAGACACATAATGGATCAAAATTGTCGCCTATTTATTACTAGAGACATTCCATCACAATAGAGATATACGTTGTGTAGGATAGATACATATGACAACCATAGAAATTCATATACTCTCTATATAAAGCCTTAGAATTACAACATACTACAAAATTCACCTTTTCTCAACACTCAGACATATATCGACTCACAAATATATTCAAAGTATTACAAAATTATAACAGGCTTAGAGCGAGCTCGATACTAAAAACTCAATGAATCTATTTTCCTCAATATCTCACTAGTCTCACCATCTAGGCATGTTTCTGATATTAGTGCTTCCTTTTATATCTTTCACTCCTGGGGGGAATTTTCTCTTTCCACTCTGATCCACTCGTTTTCCTAACAATACTTCCTCGCATGCTTTTGGTGTCTATCCATGCTCCATGTAGACCTTTTGTATCAATGGAAATCTTAATTTTCTGTCCATCTTGTCATTTGATTGTCCCACGTCCTCGTATGCTGCTGGAAGTAATCATTCGGGGAGATTTCCTGATGATTCCGACAAACATCTTCTTGATTTTTGATGCAACTAAAAAAACTTGGACCGACACACACTTGGTAGACTTTAAGTTTTATGTGCAACTAAAAAAACTTGGTTTGACACACACTTTATGTCATTCCTAGCGCATTTCCTTAAGCATGCGTAAAACTATGGAATGGGTGTGCACAACTTCGTTTGTGCGCACGTGAAAAAATGAACCCAAAACTTTGGGTGCCAACATATGGCCATAATGAGTTTGTGGTGGTGCCATTTGGTCTCACAAATGCACTAGCTACTTTTATGTGTCTAATGAATGGAGTGTTCAGAGATTACTTGGACAAATTCATCATTATCTTCTTAGACGATACTCCTATCCACTCCAAAATAGAGGAGGATCATGAGTATCATTTTAGGATGGTGCTACAAGTGTTGATAGAGCACCAATTGTATGCCAAGTTTCACAAGTGCACTTTCTATCAAACCAAAATCAATTACTTGGGCCACATCGTCTAAGAGGAGGGCATATTGGTGGACCCTGAGAAGATTGAAGCAATCAAAAGTTGGCCATCACCAAAGAATGATTTTGAAGTGAGATACTTTATGGGATTGGATAGATATTATAGGAGATTCATTCAAGGTTTCTTGAAGGTCACACATCTGAAGGGGACAAAGTTTGAATGGAATGCAAAATGTGAAGAGAGTTTCCACATTTGAAGGAAGTATTAACTAGTGCACATATTCTAAAGGTTGTAGGTCTAGATGAGGATTTTTTTGTGTATGCAGATGCATGAAAGGAAGGGTTTGGTGGAGTCCTTACACAAAATGGGATTGTCATATGTTATGAATCAAGGAATCTTAAATGACATGAAATAAATTTTGTTACCCATGAATTAGAGTTGACAACCATAGTTCATGCCATAAAAATGTGGACAGATTATCTCACGGGAAAAAATTTGATTTGAAGACAGATCATAGAGGTTTAAAACACTTGTTTGAGCAACCAACACTAAATGCCATAAAAATTAGATAGCTGGAATTTCTAAGTGAATATGACTTCGACATTAAGCACATCAAGAGCAAAGAGAATAAAGTGTCTGGTGCACTAAGAAGCAGGGTGTATGAAACACATGCTACGATTATTAGCATGTATTGTTCATATTTAAGGAGTAGAATTTTGGATGATGTAGCATAAGATCAACATCATGCAAAAGTTACATAAGGATTACAGTAGGAAAATATACTTCTGAAATTCAAGGACTATGGGTTGGAAAAGGATGGAATCCTCTTGTTTAGGGACAAAGTTTATGTTCCTAACACTCAGGAATTGAGAAATACAGTGGTAAAAGAGATGCATAATGTACCACATGTTAGACATCAAAGATACCATCAGACAAATTTAGTAGTAAGAATCTAGTATTTTTGGCCTAGAATGAAGAAAGATGTCGTTGATTACATAGTCCGGTGCATGAAATGTCTGAAATTCAATACTGAACACATCCATCTAGTGGGATTGTTACAACCATTGCCTATTCCTGAATGCAAATGGCAGGTAGTTAAAATATATTTTATCACCAAGTATCCAAGAACAACAAGGAAGCATGATTCCATCATGGTAGTGGTGGACAAGCTTACAAAGGATCCACATTTTATATCAGTGAAAACATTTCACAAGGAATCCAATATTGCAGAGATTTACATGAAGGAAATTACTAGGCTACGTGGTGTGCCTAAGGAAATAGTGTCACATAGAGATCCAAAGTTCACTTCCAACTTTTGGAATGGGTTGTTTAATGTATTTTGGACTAATTTGAATTTCAATACAACATATCAGCTAGAGTCCGACGAGAAAACAAAGAGGACTAATCAGATAATTGAAGGTATGTTGCGAATGTTTGTAATGGAGAAGACATCCAAGTGGGAAGACTACCTTCATCTAGTTGAGTTTGATTATAATAATGGGTATTGAGAATAAGTGAATATGAGCCTATTTAAATCCTTGTATGGCAGGAAATGCCACATGCTAGTAAGCTAGAACAATACATCAGATAGAGAAGTTATTGGGCCAAAATTGTTAAGGGAAATGGAAGAGTAGATGGTAAAGAACAAGCATAATTTAAAGATTACATAAGACATGAAATAGAGTTATGCAGATAAAAGAAGGACATACAAAGAATTCAAAGCGCGCGAACATGTGTTTTTTAAAGTAAAGGCTAAAAAGAGCTCGCTAATATTGGGAAGTTTCCCAAATTTTTCACTGATATACTGTGGGACATTTGAATTTATAGAGAAAATAGACCTAGTTTCATACATGCTTGCATTGTTTGCATCCATGAGAATTCATAATGTGTTTCATGTGTCTTTATTGAAGAAATATGTGCTTCATCCTAACTAAGTGATTGATTGGATTATGATCCAGGTAGACCACGAAGGGGACTTTCAGGTGGAGCCAAAGTGCATCCTAGAATGAAAATTCAAAGTTCTCAGGAACAAATCCATTGGCGTGGTAAAGGTCCAATGAACATTCTATGATCCCAAAAATGCCATGTGGGAACACGAGGAGACCATGTGAGAGGATTACCTATGATTTTTTGCAAATTTTGAAGAAAATTGAATGTATATTTGTATATAAGTGCACAAGTCCATTTTGGAAATTATAGTTCCTGGAGCCACATCTCAAAGAATTCTTGTACTATCTATGTTGGATCCGTGGAAGGAAGTGGTACAACCTAAGGGACTATGGTGCAGAGAAGGGGGTACACTTTCTTGGGTTGTGTAGGTTGAGGGGAACAAGAGATTGTTGGTTGGAATTGTTGCAGGAGTTGTGAAATTGCAAAACTATCAAATACTATGATGTAAATTTTGTACATGTATACTAGTATGGTGTTGTGCACTGAGGAAAATTCAATTTGTAGGGGGATGGGAATGTAACATCCCCATTATTAATCCCCATTTTAGCGATGTATAATGTAAATACAATGTATGGTTGCAGGATCGATGATGTAATATGTAAACATTGTATATCAAAATAATAAAAATAAATGTAATGCCGACTACAGATGAATATGGATGAATTAATGGGTGATAAGTTTCTACAAGAGAGGGGGGGTCCAAAGGGGTCCAAGGGGGAATTATTCATGAGTATTAATCCCAACCTATATTTCTAAAATTATTATTGTGTATAAACCTTCTAATTTCCTCTTGAGTGTATCGAATCCCCAATCATTAAACACATGTAAGAGGGTGGGTGTGAAAAGCCACATCCCATAGTTATGAGAGAATGAGGGATGAGTACAATCAACATTGGGGAGTGTGAGGGTCAACATGCATGGGTAAAAGGAAAATTCAAATGGGTACTAGTAGGTAGTTTTTTCACATGTAGTTTTTGGGATAGGAAGAGTGTGGAGAGTGCTAGAGCTTGAAAGTAACCATAGTGGGTGTCATCGTTAAGTCGTTGAAGCTTTAAATGATTGAAGAAGCAGGTTGTTAGGCCTGTAGAGTGAGATTTTTGTGTGTGTAATTACCCTAGATCAATGAGCTTGTTGTTGTGAGTTTCCTGTTACAATTGTAAGTCCCTAAAGTCCCCAACAAGAGACATTATTAGCCAAACAACATTGGAGCCCTGGAGGGAAATGGGAAATTCTGAGGGATTGCATGAAAATAAGGGGGTTCCCATTCCTTGGGTTGTGCAGGTTGAGGGGAAGAGAGTTGGGGGATTGGGATAGTTGTAGGAAAATTAGTTTGTTATGGGTAATATTGGGTTGTGAGTGGACAGTATAGACACCCTTTCTTTTGGATTCCTAACCCCACCTCGAGGGTGACTTGTTGTTTGGATAAACAAGGCTATAGTTGGGTGGAACGCATGTCCTCTGTAGTTGGTTTCACATTTGGTTAAAAATATAAGTGTTTATCTATATTACATTGTTTTTATTTATAAGTTTTGTTTTTTGTGCATATACTATGTTCTTGAGTGAATTATATGATGTATCATATTCTTTTAGAAAAATATAGCATTAGTCCCAAGGACATTATTTCTTGAGGAATAATTAATCTTTTTGCAAAGAGGCTATAAAAACAGGGTAACATTCCCAACTATTTTTCTCTAGCCAGGAAAAATTAAAAAATGTTGGTATTTAGATAATTCATTCCATTTCATCAACTTATTTTTGGTGACCATACCGGGGACGACCGTTCAATGGTTTTTCTCTAGTTTTTTATTTATTTAATGTTCATCTTTCCTTCAATCAACAATGCATTTGCTCACCTTATCTCATCCTGCATAAGCCAGATTTTGATTTGATTACCAATCTGTCCATGATTGGGTGTCCTCTTTTTGAAGGTTACACATGGGAGTCTTCTTGTGATCATGTCAACAAGTTCATTCATTTTTGTCAATCTGTTGGGGTACAAGATGTTTATATTGCTTTTGACATTTTCCCTCTAGTTACTCTTCATGTCCAAGCAGGATATTGGTATAAGCTCATAAGTCCTAACCCTAATTTGGTGGGAAATAAAATTTTTACAAAATTCATTTATGACTTTCCTTATCCACCTACCCCTCTTCAATGTGAATTTTGTAGTGGTCCTCATGTGCAATCGACTTGTAGATTTTTCATAGAATCCAAGAAGGCTTACCATGCAAACCCTTACCTCTTCTTGAATGGTCAAGAAAATAATTTTGTACATCACAATAGTTTATCAAGAAATTTAGGGGTTTGTAATGAGTCTAAATCATATGAATCTACTCATGTTATTCCTGATTATGAAAACTTATTCAATGCATTTCCATTTGATGGTACTCTTTTCGAAATTCATATTAAGCAAGATCATGTTTTATTTGATGAAACAATCTTAGAGTACAAATCCTGTGAAGAAAACAATCTTGATTTACATGACATCACCCCTAATATTCCTCTTCCCGATGATAATTCTGAAGAAAGTGAGAAAGATGATTCAGGGGATGATGTAGCTTCATGTGATTTTTATTTTGAGGACATGGTAGAACATATTTTTGTTAATACTTGTCAACCCAAAAATATTGGTTGGCCAAATGTATATGTCAATAAATAAATCCAATTCTAACATCTATGCTTTGATAATAATGATCATAATTCACAAATCCCATCTCTTTGTTTTGATGATGATTTGACCAATCAATTCATTTCTCACGTACAAAATATCACCTTTCTTGAAACTAATAGACAAATCCAACTGCATGATCGTGATTTATCTCAAATTTTTCATTCATATACATACAATGAAGAAGTTGACTATGTAAATAAAGACAAGGCTGACCTTTATAGTCCCCTTTATGATAAAGTATTTTATGTTGATGAATGGTCAAATCAAATTGATGAAGACTCTTTTGATTTTATTGATACACTAGATGTGTTTTCTTTTGAAGATACTTATGAAGTTAATCAGTATTTTGAAATACATAATGCTTTTTCAAATCCATTGTTTCAATTAGAAGAAATAAATTATCTTGGCATTGATACCCCTATTGATATGTGCACTCTTCCTTTTGATAATGATGATGATTTCAAGGGCATTCCTAGGTTTTTGAATCCTTTATATGAATCTTATTTGTATTATGACAACCCTATTTATGACAAGAAGATTCCAAAAGATGATATTAATATTTTTGATGAGTTCATTGACCATATATTTGATATTCAAACCTTGAACCTTAAGCCTCAAGTTCTTGATCCTATTGACGATTTCAATGTAAGATGCAAATCTCATCTTGTTGGTTGGCAGGTCTTGCAAGATGGTAATCGATTCTTCTAGATTTTAATTGGTCCCCTTCATGCAATGTATGCATTAATCGATCAACATTCTTCTCCTAATTCCCTCCAAACCATCAAAACCTACATGGGGTTTTAAGGATGTGTTCCTTTATGCCAAGTTTGACCTTGTTTGAATTTTCAATGGCTGGTTATCCTTCTCCTTGTACATAAATAAACAAATCTATTTTGTTTCATTGCTTTATTTCCTTTTCTATTGTTTTCACTACATCAAACATCAAATGCATGTTTTAGTTAGTTGTTTTGTTGTTTATAATCTTTTCTCTTATTGTTGTTTTAATTTTCATTTCACATATTTCATGTACTTATTCTACTTTGTACAAAATTTGTTTTCCTATTTGTATACTCGATTTTCTATTGATTTTATCAATTTTAAATTTGATTTTCTTGGACTTTTTGGTTAAGTCAAATTGTATTATTAGAAGTCATTTTTCTTCTCATGTCAACTGCATATTATACCGATCTTGCAAAGTCTAATAGATCATAAAGAAACATATGATCTTATTGGGTTTGTAACACTACTTATATAGTAATTGTCGTACCTATAGAAAAGATTGCTAATGCTTGATGTACTGAGTTATTCCTGATTCTGATTTCTTGTTCTTCCCTCCATTTTTCTACAAGAGAATATTAGAGAAAATTTTGGCAGTTCTATAAATTTGATACAAGAAAAACCAAAGATTCTTGGTTCTATCCAATTCAAAAATCCTACCCCATGGAGTCGCTAGATGTTGACTCATAAAATTGCCAACTAAGCCACCAAGCCTGCAATTGATTGAATGGAACTATTAAAAATGTATTATCTATGATATATAAATATTTAACTATATGTGGGACCCCCTAGCAAGAGAGAGAAAAATTGAAAATCCCCTTGTTCTAAAAATTAATGATGTCATTTGATTTTACTTTAGTTTAGTTGAGGCATCTTGCTGCATCAATGATTATCCATTGGGGTTTCTCCAAGTTATGGTGGTTGGAAAAGAAAAAATGTATGCCATGCTTATTAGCGACAAAGTAGATGATCATCCTATGACATATATATGCATACTAATGGTTATGGTTTTGTTCACATCATCAAAAGATTGGTGGAATATTACAAAATTCTCATGGCATATACAAATTATTATGGCAAGTGGTAAGGTGGTTTCTACATAAAAAAGTTGGTTTGATCACGATTATCCAACATGAAATGGTACTCAAACTATACTACACAACCTTACATGTTATATGTTAGCATTGGACTCTCATATATAATGTCTTTTCTATAGTGAAAAGGGTGGCACGATGAAGTTAAAAGATTGGAAATTCTTTTGAACATAGTAGATATGGTATATTATGCATGGCATGTTGCTATCATATGAACCTCGCTTTTAACATTTATTTCAACATGTATATTCCCATCACATCGTTATTTGTAAATGGATGTGGTTTTATTAAATTTACGTTGAAATGGGTCATCAATTGAGTTATGGATATGTTGGCAAAGTTACATGGCATGTAAGCGTGTGCATAAGTGGCATATCCTAGAATTGTAATTGGTTAATAATGTTTGTTGGATATAATGTGGATTGAGAGAGTTAATGCATGATCATTTTTTGTGGAACGTGATCATCCATGCATTGAATGCAGGGACATGGGCTTTCACTAGTATAGACTCTACCAACCACATTGTTTGGAATTTCATTTGGTCAATTTGGTTTTGTAAGGTGTCGAATAACGTTGTGGTTTTCAGGCTTGTGGTGGTCATTGATTGCTAATTGTAGCTCATCTTTCTCGGAGGTACTTGAGAAACAAAGAAAGGTATGTGACTATATCTTATACTCATCTATGCATGTCGATATATGCAATATTAATTTAGAAAAGGCTCTGATGGTTGTGAATGAGAGTGCTTGTTTTCTCTTCGCCTTGTTCTATAGAATTTTTCCTTTTTGAAAATTGTTTTGTTGCATAAGTTGTTAAATAACTCTTATTATTCAACTTATTGGTTCATTTCTATCCATAAAATCAAAATACGTGAAATATTGTTATGCTTCAGACTGGGTTTTGAAGTTGGTCCCTAGGGTTTTTCTCCCTTGACACATTTCCTTTGTAAATGATGAGTCATGAATCCTTGTCTAGTATTGATGCAGTTCGAGTGTCTTTTAAAGGGTCGCCTTATGGTCTTTTACCCTTCCATGATAATTTTCCATTGCCATATAATGAATCCTCTCGTGGCATTAATGCATGAGGTTCTGTGTTTAAAAGAAGTATGTATCATATGTAAATACCCTCCATCTGGAGCCAGGGTTTGTGGGTTTCTTGAACATTTTTCTGAGTTGCACCTTTACATTTTCCTTTCCTGGAGATACTGTCTTGGGCCAAAAAATCAAAGTAAAAGGGTCAAAGGTGACATGTCACCACCACAAGGGTGAAATGTAGAAAAACCATACAATATGTGTGGTTATTATATGGAAACACCATGGAATTCCACATGCAATATCGTACGTCTGACTGGGTAGGTGACTTGGAATCCGTATGGCACAAGTGGACCGATTCTATATTGACATGTGGCATTGATGGACCAATGAGAGGAAAAAGGGCTAAGGGATAAGCCCTCTACCCAAGAGAGGTTATAAAAAATGATCACAAAGTATAGGTTGGGGGAGGGAGGGGGTTGAACCCGCGACCTCCTCCATATATGCCAAACGCCTTAACCGTTGTGCCAAAGGCGCCTCTTGTTAATACATCACAACAATATCATAGTTAGTGTTTTCCATGAAGTTCGGGTATAAGTTTATCCCAATCCCCCTATTTAATGGGAACATGGACCGAGGCAGAGGACACATATTTCAAAGTATGCATTAGGTATCGAGGTTCGTACCAGAGGTATCAAGACCTTGGGATTACACCATAAATCATGCCAAGAGGTTCCTCAATGGAATTTTATGAACTTTATACTCATTTTTCTTGAAATTTCACAAGGAATTCAATGGTGTACTCTGTTTTTATTTTTAGAAACGTGTAAGGAGTTCATTGTAAAACACAAGAATTTAAGCATTAATAAAGATGTCTCTATTAGAAGTGGACCCAGAGATGTAGCCCAAATTGGGTGAAATCTGTTAACAAACTTGTGTATGTGATTTTGGTATGGTTGTTCTATTTCACTCAATTATTTTCAAGTTGTTTATCATTAAAGTGAATTTGGATAGATAAGTAATTACACATGTATTTTTCAATCAGTCAAACGATCATTATTATTTCAAAATCAAGTTAGATGTTTATGTAAATTAAATAATAATTAACATCTAAGGATTTTTCGGATCAAGTTGGTATCAGAGCAAGGTTTTGACAAGTGGTTGCAAGTGAATTCTTACAAGGTCCAAATCTAAGCGAGGAGAAGGAAACCTTGCAAGTTATAATTCATAGATTAGTTCAAGAAGCTTTACTCGAAGCAGAGAGATGACTTCGCCAGGAAAGTTAGGTCCTTATGACTCTGAAGATGATTTCTTCGAGGATTTTAATTTAATGAAAGACATGGTAGAATAAATGTATGAGGGTCGAAAGAAGGCCAAGGAATAAGATGCATCGGAGAAAGTTGAACCAATTAAAGATGAAAGAGGAGGTGGACCTTCATAACCACCCTCACCATCTTCATCATCTGCAAGTGAACATTCTTCACATAAGAGAAAGTCCACTAAGAAGACTCCTCATGCTCATAATTTTCCTTTATTGAAATTGGATGTCAAGTTTGAATTCTCAATATATGATGAACAATTGAATGCTGAAAAGTTGGACAATTGGATCAAGCAGATAGAGGTATATTTCTGGGTGAAAAATATCATGGATGACACTGCAAAGATACAATTGGATACTCTTCGTCTGGGAAATTCAACCTTGATATGGTGGGAGAGTAAGACACAAGTTGATCTTGTTCAATAGAGTAAAATAATTTATTCTTGGGATGAATTTACCACTGCAATTAGAAAATATTTTATCCATTGGCTTATGTGCAAACAACAATCATGGAATGGAAACATCTCAGACAAGGCAAGGGGAAAAATATCTAAGTATATATGTAAGAATTTAAAAAGAATTATCTTTAGGAATTCAAATATATGCTCGTGAAACTCTTCTAAAGTATATTGGTGGCATGCACTCATATCTTCGACACACTACCATGATGTTTAACCCTACTAACATTGATGAAGTATTGGTCCAAGATACTCATTTGGAGGCTAGTAAGGGGAAGCATGTGATTGAAGATAAGAAGCCACAAAAGTTTGAAAAGAAACCAAAAGGAAAATTGAAGAGTAAGAAGTCAACTACTATAAATAAAGCTGAAGAAAAACCTACATGCTCCCATTGTAAGAGAAAGAGGCATGAGGAAGCACAATGTTGGAAGCTGCATCCAAAATTACGAACAAAGAAGTTCCAGGATAAAGGGAAGCAAAATATTGTTGCATCATCTCGATAGGATCTGGGATCATATTCAGGAGATGAATCTAAGATCATGGAAATAGGAATAAAAGGTATATCTACCACTAATTCTTCAGTTCAATATGCTAAATTGAAAAGTGTTATTGATCAAAAGAAAATAAATGAACTTTTTCATGTCAGGGTTACAATCAAGCATACAAAGATAGATACTGTGTTTGACAGTGGATCTCAAGTTAACTTAATATATGAAGCAATTGTTAAGAAGTTGGGTTTGAATACGACACCTCATAAAAGCCATATCCATTAGGTTGGGTGTGTGAAGATGCCAAGTTGCAGGTAACAAAGTATTGTAAGATCATATTTGCAATTACATCCAAGTTCTTTGATGAGGTTGAGTTAGATATTGTGCCTCTTGACATTTGCGGCATTGTCTCGGGTAGTCCATATCTATTTGACAGGAAAACTATATTTTATCGCAAGGAGGATAAATACCATATTTTTAAGGATGAGATTGAATTTATTTTTAGATTTCATCATATTAAAACTAATGTTTCTTTAGTGAGCACATGACAAATGAAGAGACTCGTGAATGCAAGTAAATATTTTTTTCTCATGATAGTGAAACAAAAATAAGAAGAGATATCTCATGCTTTATCAGGTTGTGATCCAGATCATAAACAAGAGTTGGTTAAAATCATATCTAACTATGATGAGTTATTCGAGGAACCTACCGGGTTGTCTCCTAGATGAAGGTTGAACATGAAATCTATTTGCAGCAGGATGCTCCTCTTCCTAACATTGGTATGTATAGGTCATCAGTGATAGAGAATGCAAAGATAAAGAAGCAAGTTCAGGAGTTGATCGATAAATGAATCATAAGGCCAAGTTCCTCCCGTGTTTATATCCTATTGTATTAGTTCCAAAGAAAGATGGTACGTGGAGGATGTGTATTGAATTTCGAGCACTAAACAAGATTACAGTAAAGAACAAATATCATCTTCCTAGGATTGATGATTTATTGGATCAATTAAAGAATGTTGTCTATTTCACTAAGATAGATTTAAGAAGTGGTTACCATCAGATCAAAATTGTAGAAAGTGATATATGGAAAACTGCTTTCAAGACAAAGTAGGGGTTGTTTCAATGGTTAGTTATGCCATTTGGATTATGTAATGAACCTGCAACATTTATGAGGGTAATGAATGATGTGTTCATGCCTTACATAGATGAATTTGTCATTATCTACTTAGATGATATTTTGATCTTTAGTCGAAGATGGGAAGATCATATAATGCATGTCAAGACAGTCTTCGAACTCATGAAGAAGGAGAAGTTGCATATCAAGTTGTCTAAATGTGAGTTTGGCAAAAAGTCTCTAGTATATTTGGGTTACATTGTAGGGAATGGTCAGTTAAAGATAGATCCTGCAAAAGTAGAAGTTATTTTGAAATGGCCCAAGCCAACCACTTCCATAGAAGTCAAAATCTTCTTAGTAGCAATACAATACTGGAGGCAATCCATTGCTAAATTCTCTTTCATAGCAGCTCCTATGCATACATTAACAAGTGTAAAACAAGTCTTTTAATGGGGAGGCAAGCAAAAAAAGCCTTTGAGACATTGAAGGAAAAGATAAGCACCACTCCAATTTTGGCTCTGCCATATCTACAACAACCATTTGATATTCAAGTTGATGCAAGTGGATATTCCATGGGAAGAATATTGATGCAACAAGGTAGATCTATATGTTATCATTTTGAAACTTTTACTCAAGCAATAATTAACTATCCAACATATGATAAGGAATTGTATTCATTGGTATAAAGTGTGAAGAAATGGAAGCATTGCTTAGTGGGAAATGAGACAATAGTTCATACATATCATCAACCATTACATTATTTTCAATCACATACCAAGCTACAACAGTCACGACATTTCAGGTGGATGGGTTTCTTACAACAATTTCTTTTGGTAATCAAAGGTAAGAAAGGTATTCATAACAAAGTTGCATATATGTTTTCAAGACCAGTGATCAATGCATCTACAATACTAAGGTATAATCCCTTAGCTCATGAAAGTTATGCTGAAAAATATACAAGGGATGATGATTTTAAATATGTATATATGTATTTTATTCATGGAAATCAACAGTTAGATTATCATGTGCATGGAAATTTTTTGTATCATCTAGGCCTCAGATGAATGAGAGAGTTTCCAAATATGTAAAAGGGTGTGTTATGTGTGCCACAAGTAAACGTAGCAACAAAAATTTGGGATTATATACGCCACTTCCAGTACCTTTTCAGCCATGGGAAAGTATCTCTATGGATTGTTTTGGAGGTTTGTCGATGTCCAGGATAGGCATGATTATTTATATGTCTTGTGGATAGATTCAATAGGATGTGTATTTTAATGCCATGCAAGAAATAGGTCACTACTGAACAGACAACACAGAAGTTATTTGCTAATGTTTGGGTTCATTTTGTGTTGCCTATATTTATTATATTAGATCGAGACTATCACTTTTTGGGAAATTTTTGGTCTCATTTATGGGAGCTAATGAACACTAAGTTAAAGAAGAGAACAACTTTTCATCCACAAACATATGGACAGATAGAGGCGGTAAACAAAAAAGTGGTACATCTACTTCAAGGATACTACAACAAGCATCCTAAGTTGGGGGATGAACAATTTCCCTATGTAAAACATGCTTATAATCATGCCATGCATTCTTCTACTCAGAGAACTCATTTTGAAGTTTGTTTGGGGTACTTGACTAAATCACCTATGGAGTTTGATTTTGGAGAGCAACTAGAGAGAGTGGACAATATGATACAAATAAAGCTTAAAGGTTTGTTCAAAGGATCCAGTAGGTACATCAAGCAATACAAGAATAGTTCAAGAATATCCAAGCCAAATACAAGGCTAGGCATGATAAACATCGAGTTTATCATCAATTCCAAGTCGGTGATCAAGTATGGTTACATATCAGCAAGGATAGAATGAAAGGTGAAGGTAAAAAGATCAGGCTAATTTGATATGGCCCATTCAATATCTTAAAGAATATTGGTACTAATTCCTTTCGTTTAGATCTACCATCCTACATGAAAATGTATTCAGTGGTAAATGTTGAGAATTTGAAACTTTATGTGCCTCCTATGATTATGGACAAAAATGAAAGTATTCAGGTTTCGACATTTGATGATTTTTCTCCAGAGTATTTAGACGAGCTATAGGAGTATGTTATTTTTTAAAGAAGAATTAGGACTTCACAATGAGGTGATGTGGAATATTTTCAAGTTGGTCTTAAAGGGGTGAAACCAAGTAAAGAAAAGTGGATTGAGATTTGGAAGGTGAGGAAGATTTACCCTCACTTAGTTGTTGATTAATTAAAACCTTTGGTCGTAAAAAATGCTTCCAATGGGGAGGAATGATCCAGAATGATCCATAACGCTCATAGAGGTCTAGGAAGATTTGGAATGTTCACAGAGGTCCAAAAGGATTTAGAAACGATAAAAATTTAATCATCTCAAATTTTATAAAAAAAATACTTCATTGTGTAGAGCTCGATGATAGATTTCCAACTGGGAAACAATCACCTCAAATAGAGTTCATATGCAAAATTTATGGTTGGTCAAAGTTTAGGTCAAACAGGGAAAAAAGTCAAAGTCAAAAGGGTCAAAGGTGACATGTGTCACTATTGCAAGGGTGACATGTGGCATGACCATGCAATATGTACAATATTGATGTGGAAACACCATGGAATGCCACGTGTCATACCGTACATCTAATTGGGCAGGGGACTTGGCATCTATATGGAACAAGTGGGCCGATTGTATATTGACATGTGGCATTGATGGACCAATGAGAGGTTGTTATGGGATTTTCCCCCCTTGAATTTGGGTCATGTCACAACAGATATTGACCAAGTAAAAAGCAAAACCTTAACCCACACACAAGACTTGTAATGAAATAAATACTTTATCAGAGAGAAAATAAAGTTTCACACCTTGTATCCTAATGGTTGGTGTTGTTCCTCGCTCTCGACCCTAGTACTACTCTTGACTAATGCTCAAAATAACATGCAAGAGAAGATCAAGAAAGTGTTGCAACAAGGTAGTTATATCATAAAATCATACAAGTAGATGATAGATAGATTCAAATATGGATAATGATTAAACATACATAAACACATTGAATCGATACTACTCAAGTATGGGGAAAAGAGAACTACTTATTAGCAACGGTAAAATAAGTGATTACAACCTGACTCCAATCGTTGGCACTGCCTCGAAGCCAACTTCCCAGGTTCCTCCAAAAGTCCCTTCAAGTAACAATTATAAATATTTCCCTCCCTTGGATGGCCCAATAAGGATAGGAACACACCTTATGACCATATAGTGAAAAGGAAGGAAATATGGAACAAGGGTTCCAGGTTACAAGGATGCTACTCAGAGGACGAAGAGGAATAGGGAGACTTGCAATTTATTTGGCATAATTTTCCACCTAGGTTGTCCTCCTCATCTATGCCCCCAAAGGTTCTTTTATACCATCCTCAAGAGGTTAAGGAAGTTGAATTCCATTTGGTATAGGATTAGGGAGGTTGGGAAACAAGCCCAACCGAAAACCCCTGATCCGGATTTATGAGTGGAACGAAATGAATAACATACTAAATACAATAACATAGAGATATGAAGAACAAAAAAAGATATCTAGTGAACAATAACTTCTATTGAATAAATAAAATAGGTTGAAACTATAAAACTGCATAACTGAAAACAACTTGCTCAAATAGTGGTAGCTATCTCTGAGAAGAGATGTGGCTGCTACGCGCATATGTCTGAGAAAAATGATTACAATGAGGCTCCAGAGTCCTTTTTAACATTACTCATGAATGCCAAAACCATAGACATCCAAAAACCTAACCCTAGGAGATGAAATGCCAAAAGTTATGTGGGCCTCAATGGGTAAGTTTGTACCTCAACTTCCTGTGGTCGTAATTTTTTTTATACAAACTCTGTTTTAGGCGTGTGATAGCCCGTTGGAAAGGTATTTTCGAGAACTACACATTATTCCTTCAAACTGTAACTTTGTCAACAGTTTAATTGTGGCAAACCAAAAAACATTGTTTAGGGCCCCAAAACGGCCCTGGAAGTATAGAAAGATGTCCTTACATGAAAAAATCTAAAATAAGTCAGTTAGATTAGGTGGGTGGCCACCAATCACCACCTAGAAGATGTGTAGGGATTCAGACAACCTCGAAAGTGTAGAACCCACAATTACAAAGAAGTATAGAAGAATGTGTTGAACTAAAAAATGTCAAGAGGAGCCAATTGGAATAGGTGGGTGGCCACCAATATCCACCTGGATTAGTCCTCCCCCCTTAGGAAGAAATGGTCTCCATTGTGTCGGTTTCCCCCATTAGGTGAGGAAAATTTTGTTGAATTTGGCCCCAAGTGAGCCACTTGCCTTGGTTTAGGAGTTTCCTTGCCTTGACAACCTGATAAAGATGGATCCTTTGCTAGTGAGTTCCCTTGACATGTGTGTCCACTATTTGATTAGCGGATGTCTGTTCCATGAAGTAAGGGTTGAACTATGCTGGTTTCAGTTGTTCTACAATCTTTGAGGTGTCCAATAATGGTGGAAAATATGGCCCAAGAAGGTCCACATTGAACATTGGGTGCAATCCAAGGAAGGGTGGAGTGTTGAGCTCAAAATAATTGCTACCCACAACCTTGGTGATAGTGTAAGGCCCATAACGAAATGGGAGGAGCTTCTGATGGGGCCCTGTAAGGCACTCTTTATGAAAAAGTAACCAGGCCTTGTCTCCCACCTAAAACTAGTGTGGTACCCGATATTGATCATGGAGCTGATTGTACTTAGCATTGGTTTTCTACAAAATCTCATGGACCTGTTGGCGGATGTGTTGAATCCACTCAATGAACTTGGTGGCTTTGTCGACCTCAGAATGAACATGGGAAGATTATGCATGTAAGGTTGCAAGAGGTAGTGCAACATCAATGTAACCCAAGGGTTGGAATCCCATCCCCACCTGAAATGGGCTATGGTCGGTGGAGCTATGGAGAGCCCTGTTGTAGTTGTGTTGAACTCAGGGAAGACTCTCATCCCATGTACGTGAAATCTTAGAGTTGTACATGCGCATGATTTTCACAATCATCCAATTGATGACCTTTGTCTGGCCGTCGGTTTGGGGGTGGAAAGCAATGGGTTTAGTGAGCTTGGTTTCCAATAGTGACCAGAGACTCGACCAAAACGTGTTGAAGAATATCATGTCCCGATCAGAGATGATGGTTTTTGGTATTCCAAAATGGACCCACACTCGTTCGAAGAAGAGCTTGGCAGTATCTGCCACTGTGATGCTCTTCTTGCATGCTGTGAGAATGGCCATCTTCGAAAACCGATCAACTACCACAAATGCACAATCATTTCCTTTCTTGGTGGACGCAAGGCCAGACATGTAATCCATCGAGATGGATTCCCAATGCCTCTCAGGAGTATGAAGAGGGATGCATAAGCCTTGATTCTTTATGGTTGGATTGGAAATGGCACATGTGGTGCAAGATATGATATACTTTCTCACGTCCTGTCAAAGTTTTGGCCAATAAAAATGCTTCTGTAGAACGACCACAGTTTTCTCCATGCCAAAATGTCTTGCCATCTGATTGTAGTGAGCCTCCCAAATAAACTTTGCACGCTCGCTTGTAGGAACATAGAGATGGATTGGATGGCATAACAGTCCATCCTGAATGTGAAAATCGGTGACCTTCGTGCATGTACCTAAGAGATGATAGGTGGTGGTGAAGTTTGGATCTTGCTGATAAATTTGGGGCCACTCAGATGCCTCATGCCCACAAGAATGGAGAACAGTGGTGAGTGCAGCCACGGGAGGTCGACGGAGGTAGTCAATGACACAATTTGTGATCCATGTCTTATAATTGATGTTGATATGGAACTACTGCAGGTAGGTGGACCACTTCTGATGGCAGTCATTCTACAACTTCCCTTGTGTCTGTATGAACTGTAGAGGCTTTTGATCAGTGTGGATGATTGTATCCTTTCCTAGAATGTAATGTTTCCATTAACGATAGGCTTGTACAATGGAATACATTTTCTTGTCATAGGTGGGGTATTTTCGGACAATATCCGAGAGTGTCTCACTATGGTATGCTACTGGATGACCGTGTTGAGTGAGAACTACACCTACAACATAGTCAGATGCATAAATCTCAATCTTGAATGGTTGTTGCAGATCGGGTAAGGAGAGTACTAGAGCTAAGAACAGGCCATGCTTCAGATCATCAAATGCTTGTTGTTGTTCCTTTCCCCACGCGAAATTTTCCCTTCCACCACCCTTGGTAACTTGGCTGAGGGCCCATGCAATATGGGAGAATCCCAACAAGAACCGTCGATAGAAGTTGGAAAGTCCCAAGAATCTCCGAAGCTCGGTTAGTGTGGTCGGGGCTGGCCAGTCATGTATGAATTGGATCTTAGCTGAATCAACATGTATCCCATTATCATCAACAATGCAACCCAAGTATTGGACCTTGTTCATGCCAAAGGAAATTTTTTCCAAGTTCGCATATAGCTTGTGATGTCCGAGAGTGCTCAAAACCTGTTGAATGTGCTGCATGTGCTCCTCCAAAATTCTATTGAAGATGAGGATGTCATCCAAATATACCACCATAAAAGAGTTGGTGAAGGGTCTCACCACATCATCCATCAACCTCATGAAAGTGGTTGGTGCATTTTTTAAGCCAAAGAGCATGACCAACCATTCAAAGAGACCTTATTTAGATTTGAAAGTTGTCTTCCGTACGTCAGTTGGTTCGATGGGAAACTAGTGGTAGCCATACTTTAGATCAATCTTGCTGAAGAAATTTCCCCCCTTGATTTGGTCAAGAAGGTCATCAATTCTGGGAATTGGGTATCGGTTCTTGACTATGATTTTGTTTAATGCTCTGTAATCAATGCAAATCCACCAAGTCCCGTCTTTCTTCTGCACCAGTACAATTAGGCTTCCACAAGGGGAAGATTTGGGTCTTATGTGCCCCTTTCGAAGCAACTCTTGGATCTGATGCTTGATTTCATCAATTTCCATCAGTGAGAGAAGGAAGATTGTTCCATTAGGAAGAGGTGCATCGAGGATTAGATCAATTGGATGCTTGACTTGGTAGTGTGTCAGTACCCCGATGGGTGAGGAGTAGATGTCTCTATACTCTTCCACAATCTCGTCCACTTTCCTCTACTGCAAAGAGAAGCTCTGTGTAGAGGAAACGGATGTGGAGATGACCTTCTGCTTACTGTGAGCACAGATCACAAAGAAGATGAACTTCTCGGTCTGTGAAATGACCTTACCGCATTGCTTATCCGAGATTAAAGAAATAGTGGTAGGCAGAACTACCTCTAGTATCCTGTACAATTGTCTACCCAAAGTAATAATAACAGTGCGGGGTATAGACACATACATAGCATGTCGCTTCCACAAATATGGTTGTCCTAAAATAACATCACAAACTTCAAGGGGATAAATATCACACAATACCTCATTTTTGAAAGTCTTGATGTCGTAGGGCAGACGCCAATGTTGGTTGACGTGGAGATCTCTTCCTTGGCGAAGCTAGCCAATGGTGTAGGGCTGCGAGTGTGATGTCATCAACAGGTCCAACCGCTTGATGACCTCTACTGAGATCAAGTTATTTTGACTACCGCTATTGATAATGAAATGAAGCAGAGCCCCATTTACCCATATATGTGAGTGAAAGAGGCATTCCCCTTCCTCTAGTTCTTTTGGTTCGCTTGGTTGGACTTTGATGGTAGCAATAGTGGCACTGGGTTCAACATTGATAATCTTCTTCCCTCATTTTGGATTTGATTCAGAGTCAGAATCTGCCTTTGACTCGGAAGGTTTCAACTCATCCACCAAAGACTTCTTGGAGCAACATTCTTTGGTGTTGTTTCAAGGGATTTTATGGTATTCACACCATTTTCACGTGTCCTTCTTCAACTTCTCATTACCTTTCTTATGTTGTGGCTTGGACTAGTTGTCCTGAGAGTGGTCATGTTTTTTATGTCCCTTATTTTGTGGGTTGGGGCCACCTTTGCCTTGCTTTAGCTGTGAAGGGTTTGCAGATCCAAACTCTCGCCTCTTCTTCTTAAATTTATGCTCGATCTTGACATCATATCTATAATTTGTACCCAATGATGCGATGTCCAGAAAATCCATTTATGTTTGAATATATGTATGCAGAAAATCATGGTATTTGAACATCAAATGTCGCTCAGAGTCTTTGATACCCAATTTGGTGCGCAGGGTATGGAAAATATTGGTGAAATATGGTACTGTCTAGTCCCTTTCCTGATGCAGGGTGGTCCATCTTGTGTACTCATCCTCGTAGCTTCCAACAGGGTAGTATTGTTCTTTAATGACATCTCTAAAGGAATCCCATGTGGGGGCAACTGCAAATATTGCATATTCCTCTATGGCCCTTTTCTCATAGTAAGTATCCCACCAGTACTTAACATGGGGGACGACCTTGAGGAGTGCAAAAGTAATATTTTCCCTATCGGAAAAATTGTGGACCGAAAAATACCCTTCAAGCATATTCAACCATTTATATACAACATCCACATCTATGAGTCTTTTAAATAATGGAATATCAAAATTTACTTGTACCTTGAATGGGGTTGCATGGCCGCTTGATGAAGATGTGTCTCACGTGGGCAACCGCCGAAGGATCTGTGCAAAGTTGTCCATCGTTTCATTCTTTTGTCGCGCAAGGGATTCCTCGAGAAACATTTTAAAGGGATCTCTTGATCCATCATATTTATTTTTTTCCCCCATGGGTTTTTGTCGAGCTCGGTGAGACCGATCTTGCAAAGGCTCGACTGGTTCGATTCCCAACTTCTTCAACACAGATCTTGTCGGGGACATGCACGAAGAAAAATAAATGAAGAGCAGACATCCCTGATACCACTGATATGGATTTATGAGCGGAATGAAATGAATAAAAAATTGAATACAATAACAAAAAGATACAAAGAACAACAACATATATCCAATGAACAATAACTTCTATTGAATAAATAAAATAGGTTGAAACTATAGAACTGTAGAACTGAAAACGACTTGCTCGAATGGTTGTAGCTATCTCTAAGAAGAGATGTGGCTGCTGCGTGCATCTGTCTGAGAAGAATGATTACAATGAGGCTCCATAGGCCTTTTTAATATTACTCATGAATTCCAAAACCATAGAGACCCAAAAACCTAACCCTAGGATATGAAACACCAAAAGTTATGTGGGCCCTGATGGGTAAGTTGGTACCTCAACTTCCCAGGGTTGTAACTTTTGCATACGAGCTATGTTTTAGGTGTGTGATAGCTCATTGGAAAGGTATTTTTGAGAAATACACATTATGCCATCAAAATCTGACTCTGTCTATAGTTTGATTATGGCAAGACAAAAAAACATTGTTTAGGGACCCAAAACAACTCTAGAAGTACACAAAGATGTGTTGACATGAAAACTTCCAAAATAAGTCAGTTGGATTAGGTGGGTGGCCACCAGTCTCCACTTGGAATATTTGTAGGGCTTCAAACAACCCCAAAAGTGTAGAACCCACAATTAAAAATAAGTAAATAACAACATGTTGAACTAAAAATTGTCAAGAGGAGCTAGTTGGAATAGGTGGGTGGCCACCAATATCCAGATAGATCAACCCCACCCAAAAATGTGGAATTATTTTATTTTTCACATTTTTTTAGGCCATCTGCGGGCTGTATACTAGAAAGGCGCATATGTCCATGTGTTGCACCAAGGAAACCCACAGATGTAAGTAAAAACATTTTTTTCTAAGTGATCATGATGAGGGAACTTGGGATTTCAAGTTGCAAGTCAACGATAATGGTTAGGCCATCTCACAATGCAAATGGCGTGGAAAATTGTGGTATAAAATATTCCCCCTAATGTGTGAGTTCAGAAGGGAAATTGATGGCTGAAATAAATTATAACTTTGAGAGGCGAGGATGCATTGAATTAGATCCAAATGAAGGTTCCCGAACAACTGATCCAAGAACATACACCATCAACAGAGCTCAAGTAAGAGTATTCTCTATCCCAAGTCGGGCATACCCATGCTCATGAGTGATGTAAGCATGGATGCCAAATCAAATACACTACAGATTGATGACATATATGAAAGTATGACTAATGTCCATAGACACGAACAACACACAGTGGATCCATGTGAAATATATGAAGTAGCAAGCATGGCCACGAGGAATACATAGTGGATCCATGTGAAAGTAGATCATAGCCATGAATAGATACATAGTGGAGCTATGTCTCATAATAAAAAACAAAGGATATCTGGGACCAATGGAGTGAATAAGTTGATTCTTTGTAAGTATCAATGTCTTTGAGGTGGTAGAATATATGTCGGGTAGGAGTACAAAAGGTTTGATGCTCGTACTTCACCCGAAGTATTCAAAATGATCCATCGTGATATGGGTCTACACTATGTGAATATATGTGTTGGGGTCGAACACAATGAGACACCATTTCATTATCGGGCATTGATGTCTACCATTAAAAAATGCAAGACAACCCATCGATGATGATAATGGGTGTCAAGGTACCATGGTACAATATAACAAGTGTGAATAAATGAGTTGATGTCAAACACCTGGTAGAATATATAGAGAAGGTAAAATTGATGTATTCCCACTGTCAATAGCGAGGGAACCTGCCACTCATGATTTCAAGCCCCAAGGTACCAAATATGACTCTAGATCCCTATCCCAGAGAAATATGTGTTGAAGTCGATAGAAAGAGATCCGTTGGAAGGAAGGCATTAAGGCATCATCCATCATCCAACACAAGGGCTAGCAGAAGGCCAAAGATTTGGAAGGACTCAGACAAACAGATTATAAGGAACACACTGAGGTACGACTCCATCATGCACCAGATGGAAATAACGCATGAAAAAGACTCTTTGAATAGTAGCCAATGATTAAGACTATCGACAAAGATAAGGAATCCATCGATGGGGTCAAATGAAAACCAAGGTACCACGAAAAATCCCTATGTGTGATGATTGTTGTTGACGTCGAACACAAGGGAAACCACTCAATCAGTGACCAATGATGGTTTGTCATCTACTGAGCACAAGGTCAACTATCAATAATGGAAATAGGCTCAGGTTGCTACTCTAAGTCATACTCTCAGATCAATGTGTTAGAGTTGATAAGAGCAGACCCACTAGCCAGAAGTCAATAAGGACCTTCTGTACTAGCATGAGTAAGATACATAGGTAATTGTGATAATGAGATGGACTTGACAGAATTGGGAAGTCCGACTTAATAGGTCAGAGGCTTACTACAGAATGGTTGGCTTAGGTTGAAACTTCCCTTGAACAAAATCACGACATGTTATGTGAGTTAGGAAGCATGACTATAAACTGGGATACATTTGTGATGCAGAGTGCATCCACAAATGCTCCATATGTTTTGAAGAATAATCAACCGGGGGAGATTATTTTCAACAATGAGAAAGAGTCTCCTAAAGCCACACTAAAGCCAAAATACTGAGATATTGACTCAAGATTGTGCGTTATTCAAAGGCAACAAGACTAATTCCAACAAAATAAATAAACGCTTTCCCCCTCTCTCTTTTTTTTGTCTTTTTCATATTATTAAATCCTGAAAAAGAATAAAATAATGTTACAGTAAAGTGGAGGAAACAAGTGTTGCGGGAAAGAAAACTAGTTCCAAGGTGCAAGGAACATACCTATGCTCAATGCAAGGAAGCATGTGCAAGATAAGGACACTCGGGGGATGTTTCCTCCAGGGTTAAGTTGTCGAGTCGCAAAGGCATAAATTGCAAGGTTGGAAACTAATAGGAATGCATAAGAAATTGGTTCATCAAGAGAAATTTGAAGCAGTCATTAGGCCTAAAAGTGCGAGTGGTTAGTATGCAATGCAATTACAACTAAACAAAGTTTGGAAGCCCTTGAAGGCGAGTTAGCCAAAAAAAATATTGAGAGGAATTCATGAGGCTTCAACACAAAGACATGGTGGGACCAAATAGGTCTTACGAGCCTACGGAGACATTGCATCATGGGTGTAAAAATGTGAGTGACGTACTAACTAAGACACCCATGGAGAGGTAAGCTTTACCATTTGTAAGCGACACCTTTAATTAACTGGAAATATATGATGTCACTAACGAATGGGGTTGACCCTATGGAAAATATGTGTTTGGTACAGATAGATGCATTATGCAATCAAGATGGGGCCTACACCATATGCTAGTAAGGAATGAAATACCTGCTAAAGATTCATAAAAAATGTTGTAGTGAGCAACATATAATGTGGGGAGTCCCATCGGTAATATATAGTACAAGATTTAGTAAGAAGAATGAAGTTCAAATGCAATGTCATGGAGGGACTAAATAGGACTCCCACGCCTAATAAAACTTGCAACATGAGCACCAAAATAAAAAATGGGCTCTAGACTAGGGCACCCATGGAAGGTAGGCTCTACCATAAACGAGATGACATTTTGAGCTGAAATAAAGGGTTACGTCACAAGTTAATGGGATCGACCCTGGGTTAAGGTGGTAATGGAAATTGGTAATGAAAATTGGTGGTATGTGAGCTCAAAAGAGATTACTAAATCTCCTTATTTATTACTAGCATCTTGACGCAAAATCATCCATGCTTGGTGGGAAGTCTTTGACGATCATCGTTGAGGACATATACTTCATTATTGGTTTGTCTCATAGAGGTGAAGTACCCAACTTCAAAACCCATGGAGGAGGTGATTGGACCATTAATGATTACATAAATGAATATTGTGAGGATGGAACAAAAAAGACGGGTTCACAAGTGCCTATCAAGTTTATCACCAATTTGAGCCTCAAGGTGATATTATATACCATAGTGTGAATCATGGGATCTAACTCTTTGCACTTGGATTCTTTCCCCCAAATGCAACATGGGTTTGAGTGATTAAGACCCACAATGTTTGACTAGATCATTGTGATGCTTTCTTGCATGAAAACTCAACTTGTTGATTGCAAGTTACGAAAGAACAAGAACTTTGGTTTTGGAAACGTCCTCTGTACATTTGTTTTCGAGAGGGTTCCAATGATGAGCCCAAGATCTCATATCATAGGAAACTTATGGCTATGGCCCGCGATGGTACGATGGACTGAGTTATTGGCCCTCTTAGGAGGAGGGAAATCATCCAACCCTTATGATGATGACTTTCTTTGCTTGGTGGGAGCACCAGGTTCCATTTATTGAGGATTATCCGTATACCAAGATCGTTTTTTTGGGAGGTCCCGATGTCATCATTCCTCCTGGTGACGAGATTCATGACATAGGTAACCTTTATTTTAATTTATTTGATTTTTTCTTTTTGGATTATATATTATATATACATATGAAGGGAAAACCATCTTGTTTTTTGTGAGATCCATAACATTAACACATGCTCTTTAAATGTGCAGATAGAGCATCAACAAGACCAGCAAGCATTCCAAGACATAGTCGTCGAGGGAGAGAAGAATCCAAGCCAAGAGACGATGTGGTGAGGACCAAACAAAGCATCGACAAGAACCTGGAGGCACTGACATGCTCCATTATGATGGCCACTATAGATGCCCTACTCGTAGGGATGAAACATCATGTGGTAGGAGTACTCAGACATGGACCCATTTGTTCCGGCATTTAGAAAATGCCATACTTTTCTATGATAGAGTTCACCGGCCCTAGGCCTAGATTGTTATGTGCCGAGAGCACTATTTTTCATTGATATGTATTCGGGGCTAGTATTCTGAATTTTGTACTTTGGACTTATATATATATATATATATATATATGTGCATTATCTTTATATTCTAATTGCAAATGATTAAATATTTACATGTGTAAAATGTGTGTGCTTATGTTATGAATGTGACAAATTCCAATCTAAAACGTAATTAGCATATGCATCAGTAACTAGATTAGCATGCCTAGGAACATACTCATAGGTAATAAACTGAAATGGTCGTTCAAGAAGACATACCCTAAGGAACCGTCATTACAACACTAGATCATGAATATGATATAGACCATTCAAATGTGACACAACCAATTGAGAATCCAAGAACACATGAAGGTGTTGAATACCATGTGACAAAGTGTCTTGCAAAATCTCGATGACAACACTATATTCAAAAAACTTATTTGTAGTTTCTCTGAGACAAACACCTCCAATAGATACTAGCTAGTTAGTGGGTGAATAAATCACCCAAGCAACATAAGCCAAGTTCCAAGTGTGACGACTGGCACCATCTGCCAATCTAAAATAGACTAATGAATCCCCTGACATATGCTACACATCAGAAGTACAATTGTAAAAAATGCAAGGAAAAATGAAGAAACCTATACAAAGCTATATACAACAATAAACAATAATCACAAAAGAACTAGTACTCGAGCCGTCAAGCTCAAGAATTATACTTCTTAAGGTAGAGCCCATTTTTGGGCTCCGACAACACATTTCCCTCACAATATGCTAACTCATAAGACCCTTTTTCTAACACTCGTCGCACGATGTATGGACCGTGCCAGATAGGGCTAAACATGCCTACCCTCAGGGCATCCTTGTCCTGGTCATAGACTAACACAAGGTCTCATTCGAAAAATACCCTTGGGAGGAAAGACTTTTCGTACTAAGACTTGATGTGTTTTTTATGTGCTTCATTTGCTAAAGTTGCATCTCGATGTTGCTTGTCAATATGTTCAAGATAAACGAGGTTTTCTTCAAGTTGCGTCGTGTCGGGTAAGAGTTCAAAAATAATTTTAAGCGAAGATAGTTCACATTTAGTGGGAAAAACTGATTCTACTCCATGAACAAGCTGAAAAGGGGAGAAGCATGTTGCAGTTTTGACTAAGGTTCGATAATCCCATAATTTCATATACAACATCAAATTTTAGTTTGACTCGGTCGAGTTAACCATCCTCTTCAATATAGTTTTTAAGGATTTGTTAATGGCCTCAACCTAACCATTAGCCTGAGGATAGTAAGGAGAGGAGTGCCCATGTCTAAAACCCACTTTTGATGCTAACTCAAACATCATGCGGTTCTAGAAGTGACTGTCATGGTCAGTGAAAATATCTCTTGGAACCCCAAACCAGGCGATCACCTGATTGAACACGAAAATCGATGTGGTTTCACCATCATTAGCAAATGTTGGTATGTCTTTTGCCCACTTTGTAAATTATTCCACGACCACTATAATGTATCGATTCCCTCTAGACAAGGTTCGGTGGCATGTATTGAAATCTAACCCCCACTTGGTGAAGGGGCCGACAACAATGATGGGAAACATAGGAGAAAGGTGCGTGCACATATTCTTTGTAAATATTTGACAAGGATGACATTTCTTGACCGCTTCTATGCAATCTGTAAATATCGTAGGCCATAAATAATCGACAAGCAAAATATTTTGTGTTGTTTTCAACCCTGATAAGTGACCACCACATGATCCACCATGGCATTCATTTAAAACGATCTTTGCTTCCTCGTGAGTGAGGCAACGATGGAGAATTGAGTCTACCCTTCGTCGATACAAAGTGTTAGTGATAATGAGATAGTTATTCACTAGATGACAAATACGTCATCACTCATCTCGTGAAAAATGTGGAGGGAACTTCAAAGTATGGAGATATATAAGGATATCTCCATACCAAAGATCAGACGAAAAGATGCGGAAGATATATTCATCCAAGAAAGATTCAATTACTTCACTCCTCATTCTCTACCAGGAACTCCGACAACAATTCAACGAAGACAAATATTTCTTGGACTTCGCAGAAGCAAAATCCAAACCGAATTCTTGAAGCACAACAATCCACTTATTATACTTCCCACCAATTATTCACCGAGTCAAAACATGTTGAAAAGGATTAACGTCGGCGATGAAGTTTGTCTTACACAACATAATGTAATATCGAAGCCACTGAACAACATGAAATGATGCTAAGGCCAGTTTCTTAACATGAGAGTATTAGTTCAGGGCCCAACAAAGCACAACTTAAATAGTAGATGAAATGATTCTAGAGCTCATCATCCTCCTGAACTAAGACCATGCAAATCGATGATTCAATTACTACCAAATACAATAGGAATCTCGATTGTAATCTGGGAACTCAATAATAGAGTCGAAACTAATGCTTTATTTAATGCATCAAACAAACATTGTGCTACCTCATCCCAATAAAATGGAACCCCATTTTTCAAAATATGCATAAAGCATTTTGTAATATCGGCATAGTTAGGTACAAAGCGTTGAAGGAAATTCACCTTTCCTTGTAGACTTTGAAGTTGACGAATTGTGCGTTGGGGAGGAAACTTAGTGATTTAGTCCACTTTCAAAGGGTCAACCATGATCCCTTTAGTTGAAACTATAAAACCCAAAAGACATCCTAAAATCGCGCAAAATATATATTTATGTGTATTTATATGGATTCGATAGTAACGACATCTCTCGAAGACTAGGAGGAGGCATGATGCATGTTGAGTTCTCTTGCGAGAATGAGTTGTGAGATCATCCAAATAAGCCTCCATTATATGCTTCAGATCATGGAAAGAAAACATCATAGCCCATTGAAATGTATCTCCAACATTTTTAAGGCCAAAGGACATCTTCTTGTATGCGAAGGTTCCACGGGGATGAATGAAAATTGTCTTATGCTAGTCTTATGGTCAAATCTCAATATGGTTATACCCTGAAAAAACATCCATGAATGAAAAAATCTCACTCCCTGCGCATTCATCGAGAATATGATCGATGAATGGCGTAGGGAAGTTATCTTTTTGACAAGCTTTATTCAAGTCCCGAAAATCCACAGACTCGAATTGTGCCATGTTTCTTATTAACCAGAACTGGATTTGACACCCATTATGTCAATGACACTGGGTAAATAAAGCCATCTTTGAGTAGTTTCTCTACCTTAGCTTTAATTGTTGCTTATTTCCTTAGATTCACTGGTCACAACGTTTTTTGAATCGGTTTCTCATTCTCGGAGGTTTGAATCTCATGTTGAACGATTTGAGGATATATGCCAGGCATTTCCTCGTAAGACCAAGTGAAAACATCTCTAAATTCCTTTAAAAGTGTTGTATACTCTTGAATTTTGTCTTGAGAGCACTCTGCCCCAATAAAGACATTTTCAACAACATTAAGCATCCTAGAAATTTTAATGGGAATGGTTTCTGATATATTCGCCATATTTTCGTTGGCATAGATACCATGCCTAGCCAAGGGATTTACCATCCGATCAATACTCCTACTCATGATTGAATTGAATTCTCCATTTTCCACATGACTAAGCTCGGGGAGGAAATACAGACTATGATGCATATCTTCCCATGGCCCTTCAGCTCCAGTCATTGCCTTAATAATATCCTTGTTTGAGGGAAAGGCGATATCAAGGAAGTCCTGAGAATTTGAAGAATTCTGAGCCCAAATAGGCTCTGGAAAAAAAAATTTCTCCTCCGTCAAAGAAGGATCTTGATCCGAGTCTGCACTAGCTTGCTATAATATAGCTTAATAAGTGAATTCCACTGCAAACAATGGCATAACCATCTCAACATGTTTGCGGCCTTCAACCGAACCAGATGGCAAGGGTTACACCCATGGATCTTCTAGATACAATGATTTCAAAGAAACAACTCTTGTAACAAGAGTTGAGGAACTCGACTTTTGGTAGTCGATTAGGGTGGCACAAATGTAGGACACCGATGATGGAAAATTAAAAAGTACCCATAAGAGAAGGACACATACCAACATCGATGCTCTCAATTGTCAACTAAGAGTTCTCAATCCATGGAACTGTGGATCCTTGATTCACCACGAAGCTAGAATGGTTAAAAGCCATCTGATCGATAGTCACAATTCTTCCCTCATGGGGAAAGCATAAAATTTGAAATACCGATGAGATGACCATTGTCATCATGTAAGTCCAACTCCTTCCTAATAACAAGTTATAGTCGAGTGGGGCATCAACTACTTCTACCTCTACGAAAAATAGACTTTCCTCCTAACTGGAATGAAAACAAGGAAGTAAGCATGTGCGTCCTAAACGATCTCTCGTCAAACCCGGTCAACAAAGTTAGAGACGGTGCAAGTTCTGGAGAGCCAATAGCTTTCCAGTAGAACAAAGACATGACAGACATAGAAGCTCCCTCATCAACAATGGTCCTCCTAATGACATGTTTTGTGTAAACGACATCAATCTGGAAGGCTACATGATAAGGAAGACGAGGATTCACATTAGTAGCGTCAAACTTCATAGTGATCAGGCTAGAAGAATCCACTGTTATGATCATGGATAACAACGTGGTGCATTGCGTGGGGCAACTTTGAAGCACCTCGAGAGAAGACATCACACACGACGTTTGAGCTAAATCCTCAACAATATAATAGTTGGTTGTGGCTCTAGAATTAGGGTTTTGCGATGCTCTTGTGTACACACTTTTCAGCGTGCACATCATCGTTTCTTTCTCAGGTCTCTCTATGTGAAGAGGTCCTTGAGGATCATAAGTCTCTTTTCCTTTTGTTGTCAACTCTAGATAACTATTATCATGAGACATGGTCGGCAAATCTTCCTCCTCTTATTTTAACTTCTAATAATTGACCATGTTAATGAAGGAGAAAGATCTTTCCAACAAAGGTGCACAAGGAGTGCCCCCTTACAGATTGGAAGTGGAAGAGCCAACTTGCATGTTTTTTCCTTACGAAAACAAATTTTTCAATACAACAGGTTATTATTGTTGTTGCAACTTTATCAAGTGTTGGGCCTCTTCCATCTTTGAGAATTGATGAGTAAGGTGGTCATCCGCAAAAATCTTGCACGAGAACTTCACTTTTCTCTTTTCACTCTTTTCCTCTTCAACATTTTTATTAGGATTTTTGTCGTTTCCCCCACTACCCTTCTTTCCTTTGCCTTTATTTTTCTCTCTAGGCTATTGAGGACCCTACTGAGTCTTCAACTACACAATGTGTACATCTAAGGAATGGGTTGTGGGGGTGGTCGAGCTAGAGGCTGGACCGACCACAACATGTTGAATTGACAATTGTTGCATCTGGTTAGCGACCATATCTATGACTTTGCTTTGAAAGGAACCAACAATGACATCAAGATGTTGTCTTGTCTTCGGTTTTTCTAATTCGAGGGTTGACTGAGGTGCATTAGGCATAATCTCGTAGAGCATTCTGGATTGAGAGTAAATCAATTCCAATTGGTGTTCCCTAAAGATTGTCTGCTCTTCTGAAAACGCCCCTGAAGTGGCTACATCCTTAGAAATGTAATGAAGCAACGACTTCAATAACCATTCTAAGAGAAATTATTGTGGAACTGTGGCTTTAATAAATCTCTTCAGTCTCCTTTGTTCCCGAATATAATCAGAAATGAGTGTAGTGTTGTCTTGTTCAAAGTTGGTCAAAATATTTTTACCGGCGTCGTATTGGACAAGGAGTTGGAAATGATTGAGAAAAACCATGGCAAGGTTGCCAAACAACACGTACTTTGACCTTTCTAATTTTATATATCATTTCATGGTGACCTCGGTGAGGGTAAGATGGAACAAAATTAACTGGATCGAGTCATCGTTTAAAGAGTTGGACAAGAACCATAAGTGAAACATCATTACATGGTCTTGTGGATCTTCACCACTTTTCCCTTTGAACTTCAGGATGTCCGATGGTAGTTTGGTGGGAACGGTAAGCCATCTTGGGTTGTGATGAATTGGGTGATTCATCAAATTAGAATATTCTATAAAATGGAGAGTTTCCAGAAAAAGGTAGCCTGAGCTACAACATCTATTGATTAGCAGCTTGAAAAGAGGGTCCTGGATTGTAATTGGCATCGAGTTGCTAGTAAAATTTTTTCGATGGACCAAATCTTTGTGTAAAACCTTGTTGGATCTGGTTAAATGGAGGATAACCTCCACCCATCTGATTCTTGGATGGAAGAACAAGGTTTCCCCCTGTTGGATTTCTTTGCGAAGGAACTAGTCCTTAAATGAGGTTATACTGACCGAGAAAAGGGTTTCTCCCTGATGACATCCCTTATGAAGGGAAGGACCCTTGCATGGGATTCCACTGAGCTTGGAAGGGGTTTCCCTCTACCAGAACTATAGATGTGGTGAAAGTTTTACTAGTGAATCCATCATATAATGTGAATGGAGTGGAATTGCAAGGCATGCTAGCAACACTCGTGGAAATGCCCCAGCTCTGAAGGGGTTAGGAACAGAATATGGGAAAGCCCCACTCTAAACGGATGGAAACAATGGAGGAATGTGACCTCCACCCCAAGGGATCTCTTGGTATGGAATTGAATAACTCCCTACACCAATGTTAGAAACTTGGGACGTTGACTGGGAACCATCCAATGCGTTGAGCATGCCCATTGATGACATACCGAACGAAAAATAATTTGACCTCGACGGTAATGACATGGCTCCACTCATGGAAGGAGAAGAACCAACGACCAACGGAGGAATGTTGTTGATCAGAGCGACTATGGTGCAATTAAACACACTAGTCATTATATTGGACACACCAGGTGGAAAGATCCCCCCAGTGACTATTTTCGAAGTGGGAGTTATAGGAACTCCCGACCTAGACACTTGCAAAGTTTCTTCCATAGTGGCCTAGTGAAGAGGGATACTATCAGTAAAGTTTGATCTGGGAGAGGGAACTTGCACAACAGGTGATGATAAAGTTCAAGTTAGCGAAGGGTTATAGGCCGAAGCGTATTCTTCAACTCCGAGATCTTCAACCGTTACAAACTTCAGTTCTGAAGCATTAATCTCTTAGAGCTCCATAGTTGTGATCTCAATTGGACCAGTCAGCACAAAAGTACTAGATTGATCAAGACGATGCCTTAGTGGAGGTGGGGGAGAATTGTTTCTGATTTCCTCTTCATAAGGAAGACCTTGAATTCTCCTCGATCTATGAGGCGGTAGGTCAGCCACTTTGAGTTTTCAACTCTTGAGTGACCACATACAGGCCTACCTAAGAAATTCTATGATTTTTTAAGCACACCACTATAAAAATACTAAATGGAAACAACAGACAGAAAAATACCTTGTTAATATTCTAACTTAGGTAGATTAGGTCATGAGATCGCAACAATCACAAGGTAGGGTAAGGACCTTCCGGGTGAAGGCACGGGTTGATTAAGTCCCATGGACCAATGAACGAAGGAATGAGAAATGGTTATCCCAACCTCCATTAACCAACCTTATATGGTGCAAGTACCCACGCTTCGCGGGGAACCCTCCAATAGTACTGAAAAGTGTGATGTGAAATATGTCCCAGGAACCACGCCAAATCCCCGTAGTCACCTTTGAGATCCCTAGGAATGGCCACTGAGGTCACCAACTCCCAGTCAGTGTCTAGGGGGTACAACCGACATTCGAGATTGAACGTATGGGCAGGGTAGCTAAACTCGAAGCCTCGAAAGAACTGTCTCTCACAAAGGTATGGGTACTAACGAAACCCCCAATATACAATCTCTTCACTACACTCAGTTAAGCTCCATAGGGATCTCTCCTCGACTCTCCTTCACCCAACCTCGTGTTTAGATCCTGTGTTAGAGAAGGCTCCCGACTATACTTATATGATAGTTGGATTTAGGGTCTCCCTAACTCAACTACTAGGTATGTTTTATGGCCTTGGAGAAATTTACTCTCCAACCTAAACCAAGGCCTTAGCATGTCACTAGTCTGTTCACCCTAAAAAATGAAAATTTATAATAAATTTTACCAAGTGTTCATTTTATGGGGATTTTCATTACTCAAAAGGTACAGATGAAACTTATGTGATGTTTTGATGGACTCGAAGAAAACACTTTAAGAACATAAAGAAAATTTGAAATGTGGTTTCTTCACTGAAAATAAGAAGTGTTAATCAACATGACTAATATTGAGTTTTCTATTCAAAAATAAAAATAAAAAATGGAAGTAATGTTGAATTTTTAAATTATAGGGTGATATTGTCATGACATTATGTATTGTCTTGTGCTTGAAGTGATAAACTAACCCTAAATGAGTGAAAATTTCAGGGTTGATTTTATGATTTTGTTTACACTAGTGATGATTTTTTAAACCATAGTTTGAAAAATGTTGCAATTTTAAGCTCCCCTTGTGTTAGAAAAACAGGACCGTGGAGCAATAAAATAAAACAAATGCGGAAACAAAACACATAGTATACACAATATAATAGATACATAGATTTACGTGGTTCACCCAGTGTGGGCTACGTCCACCAGAGAAATTGCCAGGTCCTTCCTTTATTATTATCTAGCAAATGAAGGGATACAACCTACAACAAACCTGTTGTAACTTCCTTTTCTTTCTCTCATAGTCTCCTATCTCATAATACAATATTCGCTATGATACATAGCCACAACACATTTCCCTCATAAGAGAGGGTTGCCTTCTAGGGAAAAAAACCCTAACATAACTTCTATCGTTAGATCTGCGACCTTCTAATGAATGGTCCAGATTTACAATGAAATTACAATATACTTTTACAAGAAAAAATTTCCTTCAGGGGCCCGCTTGCCCCTAGACCCCCCAACTGGGGGGATAGCCCCCCTGAACCCTGTAGAGGGGGTAACCCCCCTCTACACTCCCCCGCATGGAAGAGTGTACATACTTCTGGGGTGTAAATAGTTCATGGGGTATAAACACGGTTGAAAACAAAAGACCTCTGAATCAGGAAGATAATCAGGCTCCACAACCAACAATCTCCCACTTGGAGACTGATCTCAAAAACTCCACTGTTGTTGTATATGTTGGACTCTGAACCTTCTTGGACCTGGAAAATTTCTCATCTTCACCTTCATGCTTGAAGACCAACTAAAAATGAGCAAGAACTCAGTTTCTCCCTGGTTACTCCCTTTGTTAACATGTCTGCAGGACTCTGGCTAGTGTGTATTTTTTCCAACTTCAAATGTCCATATTCCAAGATGGATCGTATGAAATGGTACCTCAGCTGTATATGCTTAGTATTAAAATGGAAGGTTGAATTCTTTTCAAGATGAATGACACTTCGACTGTCAC
>ML796676.1:83095-99230 GCA_009831015.1 Picea engelmannii
AAGAGCTACTCTAATGTGATGGATCAACTTTTTGTAGTCCCCCCATCATAGCCTAGACTTGGGATAGCTCTAGGATATTAAGTGCTTAGATGGGATCTTTAGGTGCCTTATATCCCATGGTCTCTAGCTCTTGGTCATCGTTTTGGATCATTTTGACCTCAGGGAACCCACTTGAGGTATTTCTTAACTCTATGGGTCCAGTTTGGGGCATAAATCCCCAATTGGGTTCATGGTCAGTTAGGATACTTCATTTTTAGGTCCATTGTAGCCTAAATCCATTTGGACTTGTTATTTATGGGGTTAAGTTGACTCAACACTCATTAACCCTACGTAATCTCTTGGAAAGAAGAGTATCACAAGTTTACTTGGGGGTACTGCATCTGTGAATCATGGCATAAATCATGGCACCATCTTACCAAACCCATGACATTGAGTCAACATGCATAGTATATTGGCTCTATATGACTCAAACCCTCCAACAACTAACCTAATGTGTAGCTATGCCTTTAGGCTATTCCCTTTCCTATTTATACCATTCAATTCCTCTTTCAAAAGGCTCTCAAACTCTTCCAATCTATTTTATCTTTGAAAACCCTAATTTAGAGGTGTATACTTGAGTTAGAAATCAAATGCATTCCACCTTTTTCATGCCCTTAGACTACTTGCACCTACCATGTCTAGCACTGCTACAAAGATTTATTGTGGCTACCTTGGTTCCAACCTTGCATGTTTGACTAATTCATCTTAGGGCATCTTCATTGGCTTTGCTCCACTCATGCCTTAGAAATTCCAACTCTACAACATTAAGGGATGTTCCATCACAATTGGGGCAAGGGAGGTAGCATCCCCCTCGAGGTTACTATGGTCTCTCTACTTTGCATTTTCATTTACTTCTCTTTATAGTAGTATATCTAGTGTTTGATTGATTATGTATAGACATATATCTTTGTGTTGGAGATTGGGTCAAGTCTTGTCTTGTAGAAAATTGGAATTGTATGTGTGGGATCTTCCATGATGTGCATCACTCTTGGAGACCTATCACAACTCTCCTCTTCAACCCAAGGATATTCATTGCCTACAATAGCGAATTATGCATGAGTTCTTTCCAGACTTCTCTTTTCACTTTCAACACTAGGATTTCTAACTCATTAAAGGAATTGTTGGTTAATTAATATTAATTATATGACTTGCTTTCCTCATCTAATTTGTTGGTAAATATTGATCTCAAACCTTAGTGAAGTACCGTAACCATCTACAACCATATGTTGACATAAACAAGATATTAAGACCATAATTAACCTAGTGTCCTTTCCCCTCCTCCCGATCTTCTCTTGTCTTACCCTAGGGTTTCTCGATTTGTCCCTAAAGTCGAGTCGTGACTCCGCTCTCCTCTTTCCCCCTCTTAGTGGAGAGTGTGTGCTTGGTTGGTCTTCCAACCTCTCCCATACATTGTGTGTGGTAGCATAGATCCATTCGTTCATCGCATTTTGGAGACTCCATTAGGGAGTTCCTACCAACCCTTCCCTTTCTTCAGTGAAAGATCTTGTCTCCTCCTCTCTAGTTATCTCTTTTCCCTTGTTATTTGGACCGTAGATTCTTTTTCTTTTCATCCTCCCGACTCCTTTTTCCCTAGTTTCATGCATCTTTGGATCAACCAACTCTATTCTTAAAATATGTCCAACCTATCTCATCTTATTCAAATGAGTATTATTAGCATGCCTCTCAATAGTCATCCAAGTAATCATACAACAATTCCAATCCATCCTTGTAACATAAGTGGACCAACCCCATACTATGTGAACCAAGTTAAACGCGGAGGATACTCACCACTTTCTCACATTGTGATGCCCCTCATTGTTCCTAACCAATTTCATCATACAACTTTTCCTTCTCCCCCTAACCAAGTAGACATGCAACCACCTATTTCATTTAGGATGTATGATGAACTCGTGCCCTATATGTAACAACTTGAAGAGAGATTCCTTAGAGAATTTGTAGACCTTATAGGCTCTCTTATAACACCCTCCCCTTCTCAACGGGTTCCCCCAGATGAATCACCAGTCTTAACTCAAATTCCCCTTCCTTTAGTCTTACCTAAGTGGTGTGAGGAATGTGAGATTCCCTCTTCAAAGACAAGTACTCATGCCTAATCACAAAGACATGGGAATAATTTGATCCTTGCCTTAGTTTAGACAAACTGTGTAAGTATCATAAGTGCAACACTCAAACCTATGATGAATTTTGGGTCCATCAACAAAAGAACTTTTCTTATTTCAAACAGGGTTTGTGATCTTGCCTTATCCAGGTTTCTGATTCTCAATAATGCACTACCCATAAACAATATGTTATATCGCAACCCAACACATTTTGAGACAAGCTCTCCTTCCTCAACTAACCAACATCACACCTTCTACCTAAACAAAGGCTACATCAAAAACCTTTCGTACACTCCCCCCAAAAGAAGTATGGGATCATGTGCCTTTGAATTCTATTTATCCTTCTTTGTACTTCACAGGTGCCCTCAACATGACCCTTTAATATTTAGAGATTAATCCTTCTCCAGGACACCTTAACCATAATCAATGTTTGGATACCAAGATTTATCATCGCATCTTCAACCTTCCTCTCGTCCACCTCCACTTAGAAGGTGCACATACTCTATGTCTTTCTAGATTACTTGATCCTTATCTTCTTCCCTCTTCACACCTATCTTGACTTGCTTAGGGTAATCCCACATATTCCTCTCCCTCTCTTACCTCTTTCCACAAATTTTTTTTGGTAGTTAGAGATGACTTGGTTAAATTCATAAGGTTCCCATGTTTCAATATGGCTTTACGAAGTTGAATAAAGTCTATTCCTAAATGGGACCTTTGTTAATCCATCTTGGGCCTCATGTCATCATCATTGGATATCTCCTACCTTGGTAGTTCCCAATCCTCATTGGATTTCTTCTTGCCTTCCTTTTCTCCTAATCTCTCATGCTCTCTTCCTCCCTCTTTTTGTCCCCCTTTCCATTGTCTCTTAGATTCTTGGTGTAAGGCTTGCCTCTCTTTATACCTTTCCTCCCACTTGACTTTCTAGCATTGTTGGTAGCTTAATCCTTCCTATGCCATTATCTCAAGTACACTTGTATTCATGATGATTCATCCCTAGTTAGGATTAATCAATGTTTCCTTGATATCCCTCCTGACATGTCACCCCTAGTTGGTCACATCCAATAGCCAACACCTATGGAGTACCTTCTACATTATTAACATCCCCCTCCTCACGTCTCTCACCTATTGGTATATTATTGGTAGTGGCTTCTTCTATGATTGCATCAAGTTCATGTTGATGTATGCCACCTCCCTTACTCACACCTCTCCATTGACTAGTGTATGTTGCCTCCATGATCGGGTTATCCTTAATTATATTATGTCACCTCCTTTGCTCACAATATGTTTTTTATCATTGAATGTTATCTCATGCTCATGTTGGCTCATTTCCTACATAGGTCTCCTCATGCGTTTGTGGACACCACACTATTAATGTTGCCTCTCTTCTCTTGCCTTCACTACGACCATCCTAGTGTTGTCACCTTATTTTCCATTGAGCTTGATATTTGTCTTTTTCGTTGAGAGTTGGCATCCATCTCCCTATCCCACTTGGGGAAAGCCACTAAACTCTATGATGTAGGCACATAGTTTGTTCTAGCATAAGACTCACTTGTTAGATCCCACCTACAATTAAGTGCATGCATCACTCTCTTAATCTTACTATTTTCTAATGATTTTGTATGCTAGTTGTTATTATTATCATTAGACTCAATCATAATTTATTATATGTTCTAACTATTATTTAGCTAACATGGTAACTATAACTTATTTATTTATAAATCTCATACTTTATCCATTGTATCACTTACTAAATAGTTAGATATTACTTATTATCTTTAATCTCTTCATTTTTATTTCATAGCTTGATTATTGTGTTGCTTACATTAGTTAAGCTTGATTTCCCCCTATCATGGCATTCTTTCTTGTTACGTGGCTCTTGCTTTCTAGCCTTTCTTTCTTTTCATCTGCTTGTTTGATATCATAATGATCCATGAAGAACTCTTGTAGCTCTACCTTGCACCTATGATCAGGGCATGGAGGCCCTCAAACATACTATGGGATATCATAGCTTGACTGATGAACAAATCCCTCACAACATTGGGGTATTGCCTCACACTACAAAAACCTATGGACTACTCTCATGCATCATTGTTTTTCTTGTTACTCTCATTCCTCGCATCTCATTAATATTCCCATATTATCTATAGAAAGGGGGACATAATGTAGCATATGAGATTCACATTTGGGTACTTACATATGCCTACTTATTGATAGGTGCATTGTGCAATTCAATCATGTGCTAAACTCCTACATAACCTTCTTCATGGTGATATGATCTCTCAGGAACAAATATAATGTGATGGACTACCTTCATGAAATCTCCCCCACCTTATCCTAGGAATGGGACCTCTTTGGGATGTTTATCACTTAGGTAGGATCCTTAGGTGCCTTCTCTCCCTTGGTCACTAGTTTGGCTCATTTCAACCCTCAAGGCACCCACTTGGGGAATTTCTTAACTTCATGGGTCTAGTTCACAACACAAACCCCTAGTTAGCTCCATGGTCACTTAACATGCCTTATTTCAATTCCATGGAAGCCCAAATTGATTCAAAATTTCTATTTATGGGGTCAACTTGAGTTAAACCTCATTAACACTACTTGATCTCTTGGTAAGAAGCATATCATAGGTTTCCTTGGGGGTGTATTGTTTTATGAATCCATGACATGCATAACATGGAGTCATTTTAGGGCCTAAAAACCATGCCATTGTCTTTCCAAACCATTGGCACTGAGTCAATAGGCATGATTAGCTAATTTGTATGACTTAGACCCTCTTATGGCTAACCTAATCTACAATTATGCCTTAAGGTTGTTCACTTTCCTATTTATACCATTAAATTCCTCTTTGTAAAGGCCCTCGAACTCTTCCAATCTATTTTATCTTTGAAAACCTTAATTTAGAAGTACGCATTGGAGTTAATGATCAAACTTGTTCCACCTCTCTCATTCCCTTGGGATTCTTGCACCCGTCATGTTCAACACCTCTATAAGAATCTATTGTGGTTATCTTGGCTCCAATTATTAAGGCTTGAACCCTCATTCATTATTAGTATATTAGTTATTGTTAGGTGAGATTAGTGGTAGGTTACATCATGCTCACTTTATTTCCTATTTATAATAAATAAAATTCATTTATATAGGCATATTGTTTTGTGCATTGGATATATTGTAAAGAAAGGCCCCCCCCTTGAAATGGATTGACTATTTATCGTTTTAAATGTGTGTATTTACTTCTTCTTTCTATTCTTATGCTATTTGGGGAATCTGGTTCATAACATTTGGTATTAGAGCATACAATACTTGGTTAATTCATTCAAAACAAGTCACCCTACCATTTTCTCTATAAAAAAAAATCGAAGATGTTTAGACTGTGAAATTTTCTATCCATTGAGTAGACATAGAGAAGTACCCAATGTAAAAATTCTGAATTCTGATTTGTTATACTTTTCAAGTCATATGATGTGGAATTTAGGGTTTTTGACAAGTCCAATTTTTAGGTCCAAATTTTAGAAGCATATCAGAGAAATTGGACACATAACATGCCATACAAGTTTGCTCTCTTGAAAGGAGAAAAAACAACAAGTTTTGGGAAAGTTACCATGGCTTTCTCTTGGCACTTTAGAATTTGTTCAAACCTATTTCATTATGGAGGAGACATATTATGCTAATATAATACAAAATGTCATATTCATATGGGTTGAAATTTTAGTGTTACCTTAGGTGAAAGGTCGGTCAACAAGATTGTCTCCAAATTAGGATTTTAAATGTATGTAACTTAAAATTGATATAAATTTGATTGGAATATTTGTTTGGGGTGATTCAAAAATTGTGGTAAAGTTAAAATATAGATGAACTTTAGATACATATTATTGTTATCCCACATGGAAAAGGGTGGTGTAAAAAATTCTACCCCAATTAAACCTCTAGAGAGATTAACTGTGACTCATGAATAAAGTGAAGACTTACATAACCAAATATCCAATTTGGAGAATCAATTTAAGGAATTGAGTGATAGGCTAGTGACAAGTGTTGAACTGGTAAACACATAAAGACAAATAGAAATTAATATGGAAAATATGGATCAAAATGTGGAACAAATGGAATAAAATATGGTGGCCAGGATCATACAAACCCTAGATAAGAGGCTCCCTAAAAGTGATAATGTGATTGAAGGAACTCATGACAATAAAGGTAGTATTGATGATTGAAAAACTCCCATTAATAATAATGTTCTAGGAGGATTTAAATTTAATATTGGAACTAATCATGGATGGGTTCCTAAAGGTATCCACTTTCCCAAGGTTGAATTAAGGAAGTAAATGTCTTTACACTGATGAACCAAATAGAGAAATACTTTGAATTGAATAATATTGTGGATGATAACAAAGGATTTTCTTAGCAACTTTGTACTTTGAGACAAAACCCTATCAATGGTATCAATGGGTAGTTAAAAGGAAACCTCATTCTTATCATTATACTCCGGGTTTATTTACAAGAGACTTATAAGAACAATATGGAAAAGTTTAGGAATAAGACTATTTTAGTCAATTGACAAGAATAAAGAACTTAAGTGATGTTGGAGATTATAATTCATAATTTTATGTATTTTCCACAAGGGTGGATAATGTAAGCAACATACATCTATTGGAAGCATGCATGGGTAAATTAAAAGAAGGAATTAAACATGAGATTTGATTAAAACATCCTAAAAATGTTATTGAAGATATGCAATATGATCGTCATATTCAAGCCAAGAATAGGTCTACACACAACTCTACCACTAGAACATATGCAGGAACCAAAGATCAATTTGTGCCTCATAGGGTGACCCTGCCTCAACCTACTCAAATATCACATAAAGAAATGGATGAAAGAAGAGAAAAGGGACCATGATTTGGTTGTAATTGCAAATGGTCAAAAGGGAATAAATGTTAAGAAACAAAATTGTTAACTTTGGAAAATAATGATAAGGGGGAAATAAAGGCATCTGTACAAATGGGTGAGGAATAACTTGTGAACTTAAAAGAGTAGGAAAAAGATGTAGAAAGTTTCTACAACTTAGATCCAGACAAGTGTGAAATATTCATTCTTGCATTGGGAGGTTTGTCACCACCTTCAACCCTTAAGATTTTAGGATACATTAAGAAGAAAAAGGTCATATTGCTTATTGATACATGGAGTACCCACAACTTCATTGATAAAAGATTGGCAAAGCACCTCAATTGTTTTGTGTATCCAGTGAAAAATTTTCAAGTTTTGGTTGTTAATGGAGGAAGTATTGATTATGGAGGAAAATTCCATAACATTAAACTTAGTATGGGAGAATACAACTTAGCAATTCTAACGTATGGCATTCCCATTGGAGGAGTATATGTTGTTTTGGAGATTCAATGGTTAAGAACATTGGGTATGGCTTCTACAAACTATAATGAATTATTCATGACATTCGAATTGGAAGGAATTCATTATGAACTCATAGGGTTAAAATATTTACCCTCTTAGATCATTAGTGCTCATAGAATGGAAAAACTCCTAAAAAAGGCTAATAGTATAGTTATGGTTAGACTTTGTTCTGTGGAAGTAAATCAAGAAGATGAAAATATTCTAGATGAATTAAAAGGTAGCTTCGAAAAACACCATAGGGTATTCCAATAAATTCCTAAAGGGATACCTCCATGTAGAGCTTATGAATATCAAATTGAACTAATACCTGGAAGTACTCCTCCTAATAAAAGACATTATAGATATCCACGTCGACAAAAAGGGGAAGTTGAGAAAATGATACAAGAAATGTTAGATGTAGGTAGTATTAAACCAATCAAGAGTTCATTTTCATCCCTAGTAATGATCGTAAGAAGAAAATATAATTATTGGAGGATGTGTCTTGAGTATAGATATCTAAACAAAATCACCATCATGGATAAATTCCCTATTCCAAATATTGATGAACTATTAGTTGAGCTTCATGGAGTGGCTTATTTCACAAAGTTGGATCTTAAATCAAGATACCATCAAATTGGATTAAGAGAACAATACATTCCCAAAAAAACTTTTAGAACACATGAAGGGCACTATGAGTTCTTGGTCATGCCTTTTGGGTTGGCTAATGCTCCTCCTACTTTTCAAATCCTTATGAACAAAAATTTTCTACCTCTTCTTAGAAAGTTTGTGTTGGTTTTCTTCGATGATATACTTTTCTATAGAAAATCATGGGAACAACACAATAAACATGTGCATAAAGTCCTACAAATTCTTGTGAACGATAAATTGTATGTAAAAAGGTCCAAATGTGCTTTTGGGAGATAGTAAGGAGAGTAGTTGGGTCATATTGTTTCACGGGAAGGGGTCAAGGTGAACCCTAAAAAGATTCAAGCTATCACAAAATGGCCCATTCCTAAAAACATCAAGAGTCTTAGAGGATTTATGAGTCTAAAGTATATTATTGGAAATTTGTGAAGAATTTTGCACACATTGTAGGCCCACTCACATCTCTCTCGAAGAAAAATTCATTTGTATGGAATGAAGAGGCTACCTTGGCATTTTCACTATTAAAGGATAATATGTCTTCTACACCAGTATTGGCATTTTCACTCTTAAAGGATGTTATGTTTTCCTAATTTCTTTCAACTTATCTTAATGATTATAAATTTTGTATTAAGAAAGCAAGGGTTCTTCAACAATTGTCGTTCCTATCTAATATTGTAAGTCATAGAAACATGCATTTATCTTCCCATTATTTCCTTTATTCTCTTTCAATTTACTTCACATGATGGGTTCATTTATGACACAAATCAAGATTTTAATGTAATAACTGAATTATTCATTTTTTGCCCAGGCATGCTTTCACTTTTGGTCTGCAAGAACCCCATCCTAGCTTTCTAAGGTGAATGAATTCATCTTTTAAAGTTGTTTCTTTAATGTTAAGAGGATATTTTTATATTTTCCATAAAGACAATCAAGGGATTCTAATATTGTGAACAATAAATTTTGGGATTCTCCCTATAGGCTATATTTCTTTAAGCTCCATAGGAGTGTAAGAATGTGTATGATGCTTGTCTAGTGGCCACATTTACTATACATGATGTCATTAAGATAAGGCATTTTGTATACACAATGAGGCTTTATGAATCTATTGGGCATATTATTCTTCATTAACTTACTAATTTATAAAGTGAGTTTATCACACATTCATCGTGGTACATGCTCTCCTATCCCTCTAGCCTATATAATAGATGTGAAGGAAGCTCAATTGTAAGGCTTGTGTCTGATGCTTGAGAGTTGTATGGATCCCATAAGAACTCCATTACACTTGAGTGTTCTCTAGTTGTTGTAATTGGTATATTTCTAAACAACTGAAGGGATACTTCCATGGATGTTTCCCCACCTTGGGGTTTTACCACATAAATATCTTGTCTCTTCTCTCTTTTATTTGATTTAATTTTTTTGATTTGATGCTTTCCATGATAATTTATATGATTTAGATATTTGGTTGCATGTTGATCCATAATGAGGGACTATATCCCACTCGCTTCACCAAAATGGATCCTATGTGGAAGTAAGTTTCTGATCTCTCTTTCAGACTTGTACAAAGAGATTTGTTTGCACAAAGGCCACTAGGTCTTTGTTCCTCTATATTGTACAAGGATCTTGTTCTTATGATGACTGGATGATTTTTTCTCTATGCAACCTCTACTTCGGATTAGTTGGATGGCTCCTTCATTTATGTAACCTACACATAAGAATCCAATTGACAATGTAACTAAAAGTCTCTATTCTTAAGTAGCTAACCAATGTTAGGTCTCTAACTCTATCATTGATATCTCTATTTAAACTACTATTCAGTATTGCAATTAGGTCTCTAAGTTGAAGTTATGGCTTCAAGGCTTATTCTCTTTATTAAGTTCTAAGTGCCAACTTATCCTTCACTATTCTCCATTGGACATGGAAGGAGAGTTTTGTTTACATTGTTTGGCTTCCAGACCAATTACCTCACATACACCATGTATTGTGAAAGATAACCACAAGAAGTCAGATGGAGATCAATTTAGGGTTTGACTTAGACTTTAATGCAAGGCATTTCTTATCTAGGTAGATAATATCCAAGTATAGCCTTCTCTCTAAATGTGTAGATCTCAACATGGGTAAAATGGACCTTCAATCTTTCTAAGGTCACCCTTCTCATAAGAAATCGGTAAGTTTATCAATTGATAGCACCTTCTTGGCACACATATGCCTAATCAATCCTTAATAAACCTACCAACTATGTTTCTAGTATTCATGTGGCTCATCTCTTTAAATGGTGGCCCACACACTTTCTTCACCAATGATCAACATAGATATATGCACCAAAAGAAGTCCAACAATTTGCCAAAGATTATTGTTTCATCCAGGCAAGACATTAAATGCTAATGTTTCTCTTAACATACATTCTAGTCAATTGAGATTTACAGTTCTATCAATTCTTAGAATCCATTAATGGCTCATCCAATATACAACTATGAGCTCTCTTGTAGCTAAATTGGAACCTTTTCTCATAGTATTCCAAGGACTCATTTTCTCCTTGGATCATTCTGAAGATATCATATCTTGTGTCACTAGCTTTGCAATAGTCCCTGTACTTATGAATGAAGGTTTGCTTCATTTGATCCCAGTTACTGATGTTGTTCCCTTCTAGGCTCATGAACCATATCAAAGTTGATTCCTTCAATGTAGAGGGAAATAGCCTGAGCTTTTGATCATTTGATGTATAGTCATAAGTCCTACAAAAACTACAAACTCAAATACAAAAGTATCAGGGTCTTCTATAGTAATACCATGGAAGCAAGGAAGAGTAGATGGGTTAATGTTTTTCATCTTGGTTCCCCCATTGGTTTCCCGAATGGGAAACTCAAAGACTTCAAATTGGTTCCTATGATTAGCCATTGTGTTGTGAGATGGGGATCCTTCTTCTTATGAGATTTTTGCAGAATTTCTTACTTCCTCTGAGTATAAGAAGTCCAAAAAAATTTATGTTTCCTCTTGGATGGCTATCTCACAATCAACTTCTTGTTGTTCTTAATTTCTTGGTCTTGTTTCAATAGTGGGGGATTTTGGTAAGAATTTTTTAAACTTATCTCTAAGCCGAGGCATGCATTCTAAGAATTCTAAAAAATAAACAAAAGTGCAATCTGGTTATGTTTTTTTCTTTTTCTTGATAAAATGATGAAATGCATGCAATCTAAAGTTTTTCTTTCTTTCTTTTTGACAATAAAAATTATAAATGTATACAGGATTTAACAACTCCAATGAAAACGACACCAAAAAGTGTGATGAGTCAAATCAGAAACAACAATATTATACTCCTTAGCTTACAACTTTAAATGTCAACCTGAGGTTAGTACAAACTTGAGAGCTAATGTGCACTATGTGTGCAAACTTCATATATGCATCTATTTAAGAAGGAGGACCATGTTCATCCTAAGATTGTAGGGGTTACTTCAAAAATGAAAAGGAATAATAATCAACAATACCAAAAGGAAAGTTACAATTCAGCTGAAAGAAAGTTTCAATTTAACTAGAAGAAAGTTGCAATTCAGCTGAAAGAAAAGTGCGAGATAGAATTGAAAAGATCATATAACCAAGGGGCCAATCGTGCTTAACTTGACAGTAAGGAAAGATATGATGCAAGGCTGCAAATCCAAGTGAGCAAGGTTTAGGTTGTTGATTCAAAATACAAAAATGAACTTGATGAAAAACAAAGTTGAATTTATCTTAAGCTATGATATTGAAAATGGAATAATCTTACAACAAATTATCATACTGCAAAAACTAAATTAAAGCATGGAAAAACAAAACTAATCCCCTTTAAAGTAACACATTGTAAAGCTGAAACAATCCAAAGTTAACATAGCCTTTGTGACAATGACAAAATAACATGAATCTACTTGATATTGAAAATGGAGTAATCCTACAACAAATTATCCTACTGCAAAAACTAAATTAAAGCATAGAAAAACAAAACTAATCCTCTTTGGAGTAACCCGTTGTAAAGATGAAACAATCCAAAGTTAACAAATCTTCCTTGACAGTGACAAAATACCATGAAACTACTTGCAACAATATGCTGGAATTTCTACTAAAAGAAATAAAGTGTTGCTATAGGAAATGTATAAATTTATGCACAACATACAATGTAAGCAAAATGAGATAAACAACATTGAAAGTAAAGACAATAAAACAAAGATACAAGAGTTCCTTTTTCAAAGTTGAGTGGGCTCTTGTCCAGGCTTCTGCAAGGAACCTAAAAGACTACTCATGACAACAAAATTGAAAGTACAAAATCTTCATTATCATATTAGCTCATAAAAACCATACATCTCAAAAGGAGTTTGAATTCTCTAAGAATGCTTCAAGCTAACAAATTGACTAACTTCTTAGGGCTAGAGACTAGCTCCTACTTAGACTGATAAGTTACATCAATAAGCCCTTAAATCAATCATTTATTGAAGGGTGTATGTCTCCAGAATCCCTATAATCAAGATCCTAACTTGTACAAACCAAATCCCTTCCTAGAATGCCTTTGTTGAGTCAACAACTCAAACTAATCATGCTATATTTATTGCCTTGGGTGATTAAAAACTTTCCAAATCTTTGAAGGTGGATAAGGAGACACAATCCCCCTTTCTTCTCATGCAATAATGGAGTAAGCCACCTTCTCAAATCTTGGAACATGGATTAGTGTAACATTTAATCCATAAAATCATGAAGCCATAACTAAAATAAAACACAACACACACTTAATCATTCAACACATTCCATCCATGAATCAATTGCATAAAAACCTACTTGTATTCATCACGGTCAAAAAGGGATTCAAATACTAGTCAAAATGTTCCAAAAGTGGGCCATTTTATAACCATATTTTATATTGTCATGTTGATAATTAAAATCTTAGACACCAACTTTAGGGGTAAGAAAAGGTGAGTTGATTGTACAATCAAACCACACAATAGAATAAAAGTTGATGTAACCATGCCCCCTTAAAGTATTGAGGTTAGGTTCCAAATAATATCTAGGGCGGTACAAATAATTCGCCACAACGTTGACAATGGCATTAATAGTGGGATAAGCCTTCACGTTGAATTGATGGGAAAACAAATTTCATCGCTTCCTCACGCGACGTTCACAACTATATGTTTTCATTTGAACTTGAATTTGTTTTTTCAATTTTTTTTTTAAATTAAATTTTAATATATTTATTTATTTTTAAAATTATTTCCAAATTTGATAACGCGTGAATATTAATATTATTAAATTAAATTAATACCATAGTTAAAATGATATTCACATTTTTCTTCAACATTTAGATCACATATTTAATTAAATACATTCTTAATCTTGTTCTAGATTGTCATGTTACAATTTTGTGCAAATTATTTTCTCATTCTTATTATTTAATCACTTGAAAACATTAACATTAATATTAAAAATTATAATTTAATTTTAGTTTGTTAACTATTAAAAAAAAATGAAAAGGAAATTCAAATATATATTAATTTTTTTTCTTATAAGTTTTTAATTTTTTTTTTTCATTTTAATTCAAAGGGTTAGCTCAAACAATTTAACTATCTATTCAAGATTATATATAGATAGATAGATATATTACACATAAGTTCTCGAGGGTTAGTTTAGTTGATTGAACGATCCACTCATGGCCCCAAGGGTTAGCTCAACTAGTTGAACTATCCATCCAAGGTAATATGTGTGTGTGTGTCCAAGGGTTAGCTCAAGAGATTGAACCATCCACCCAAGGCATGTTATAAAGGGGTTAGCTTAATCAATGGAACCATCCATCCAAGGCATGTTGTAAGGGTTGGCTCAATCAGTTGGACCATCTACCCAAGACATATTGCAAGGGTTAGCTCAATCGATTGGATCGTCCACCCAATGCATGTTGTTGATGAGGAGGGATTAGGTCATAGGGTCTAATCTGGCTAAGTCTCTCAGGTTACTACTACGCACTATTGTGGATATATATTAAATGATGTCATGACCTATGTACACATAAGTGGATTAAAGCCCACCTCCACGTCCTTCAAAATTTTCCTAAAGTCATCAAAGTCAATGGTGAGAAGAAAAGAGTTTTTCACCATTGGATAAGGTTCAATTTTTGTGAGTGTTCTTCCTAGAACCATGGGGTCACCTTGAGGCATTGCTTAAACATGTAGTTGCACCTAGAGAGATTATATTAAATGATGTCATGACCCATGCACAAATAACTGGATCAAATCCCACCTCCATGACCTTCAAATTTTAAAAAACTCAAGGGTTAGCTCAAGCAGTAATGAGCTAGATGCAATATTTCTCCCCCAAGTTGGGGAGGTGATGGTTTGACTCTCTTGATCATCAGGGTTAAGTGCTTGGAACTTAGGCATCAATAGTTCACTATGTTTACCATCAATGGATCACAAGGAAGTACTTGGAGGGTTTTCCTGAAAGTTTTCTTTGGAAATATATATATATATGTATATGTATATGTATATGTATATGTATATGTATATGTATATGTATATGTATATGTATATGTATATGTATGTATGTATGTATGTATGTATGTATGTATGTATTTCCAAAGAAAACATTGTGAGATCCTCCCCTCTTCACAAGAATATATAGATGGAGGGTGACTCGGCCTCTAGAGAAAATAATATTCGGTAACCCAAAGGGACTCAACCAAATTTGAGCCCATAACCTATAGCCTCCCCATCAACAACATGGCTTGGGTGGATGGTTTAACTGATTGAGATAACCCTTGGGGTTATATATATATATATAAAGGAAAGTGGCCTAGCTCGAGTGGTTGAATGATTTGAGCTTCATGCAAGAGGTCTTCAGGTCAATATCCTATACTAGTTTCCTCTATTGTGTGCCTCACTCAATGTCCCTACCAGGTCAAGCATCATAATCAATGTCGATTGGTTTACATTAGGTACCATCAACGAAATGCAAGGAAGTGCTTGGTAGTTTCCCTATGAGGTTTTCTCTGTGTGTGTGTAGGGTTTGATCAATCGATTGAACCATCTACCCAAGGCATGTTTCTGACGAGGAGGCCTTAAGTCACAAGTTCAAATTTGGTTGAGTACCTCAGGATTACTAATCATTATATATATAGCCCCAAGAGTTAGATCAATTGATTGAACCATTTACCCAAGGTATGTTACTGACAAGGAGGTCGTAGGTCACAAGTTCAAATTAGGTCAAGTCCCCTGGAATTTACTCAGGGTTAGATCAACCAATTGAAACATCTACCCAAGGCATGATACCAATAGAGAGGCCTTAGATCACATGTTCAAATATGGTTGAGTCCTTCAAGATTATCAATTTCTATCTATCTATCTATATATACATATATCTATCGGTAGATAGATAGATAGATAGATATATGTCAATTAGGTGTAGCTTTGATAGTTGAGATGAGGAATGTTATCCTCTCTTCCTTGGTTCAAATCACACTTGTGACATGTTCTCTCTTTCATGAGTTGATTGTTAAATAGGTTACAAGTTCAAATACAGTTTAGTCCCTCAATATTACCCACCGCCATCTATCTATCTATAGATATGTCAATTAGGTGTAGCTCAAGTGGTTGAGATGAGCAATTTTATCCTCTCTTCTTGGGTTCAAATCACACTTGTGACATGTTCTCTCTTTGTGAGTTGGTTGTTAAACGGGGCTATTTGTAAGCCAATTATTGATGGGATTGGAAAGGTGATCCAGGTGGATATTGGTGGCCACCCACCTTTTCCGACTGGCTCAAAATAGTTTTCTGGCAATTTTGGCAATTTACTATTTTTAGCAGGTAACTTCCGGGGCCATTTTGAGGGCCTAAATGAAGGTTTTTTGAGATCGAGGTGCTCAATGATAGCCAAAGGCATGATTGAGCCCCCAAAATGAATCTCCTCGATGATACCTTTCCAACGAGCTATCACACGCCTAAAACGGA
>ML796676.1:106336-127974 GCA_009831015.1 Picea engelmannii
CGAGTATTGTACATCTATGATTAGAAATTGGACCCAGTTCTTTGGGCCAAAACATTGAAGGTATCTGCAACAAACACAGGCATGCGTTCTACAGTATGCAAGATCCTTGGAGTTTTCTCGTCGATGAATTATCCTCTGCTGAAATTGATATTTTTCAGAAGCTTTTCCTTAGAAAGAAGACGAAAATGGTTTCAGGGAAAGTGGAATAGCCCTTATCTGAAACTGTCTCTGCATAGTCCAAAAACATTCAGTAGCACAACTTGCACGTGCAATTGCAAAGGCCCAAATTAGTCCATTATGGGCAGTAGGAGATGACTAGTAGGAAAATGCGTGGCAGGAGAAAGAGTTTTGGACCTGTTGCCCGAAAATGTTAAACAATATTTTTTTGGCTTGAAATATATCTCTGGGAGCATAAAAATATCATTACTTTACACTGAAACTCTTCCGCCCAGAACAAACTAATTTGGAACTCTAAAATTCCTGCTTTCACGATGCAAAGTGGTTGTTGCGTTCACCATCAGTTTCTTTTCTGAAACTCCTTTTGGTGTTGTCATGACCATGATCACCGAGCTGGGAACATCCATTCATTATCATTGATTTCAATTTGGGCGCAGGAGTGGGAAGATTCTCTGCATTTCCATCATCTATTGTTGTATCATCGTCCATCAGATCATCTTCTTCTGGCTCGGAATTCATGGCATCGACTTCTGTGATAGAATTGATTGCAACTGGGCAGGTTCTCTAACCAGCTAGGGTTGCGATGGAATTTTTTGGCTTGAAATATATCTCTTGGTGTACCAAGGGACCATCTCTTTTTTTTCTACTGGGTGAAGGGAGATGAATAGTGACAATATGCCCTGGAATAGTGGAACCTCTGGCCATTATGCCCCAATGTGTTTACTGTGTGTGGAGAGAACTGGTGCCATAAGTTATTTATAATTTCCATTTGGTTGAGATGATGTTTGAAATGAAAATCAGGGAGGGATAATATAAGCCTCCGAAAATTATGGTTTAATGTGTATCAATGGAATATCTCCTCGAGCCTTTCACTGATCAATGACAATTTCCAGGGTTCGTGCGGAATGAGTTGTGACCATCACAACTCACTAACTGCACAATTAGAAAAAAGTGTGAACGTGGCGGTGACGGCAAAAAGAGATTAAGAATAAGAAATTTCTTAAAAGCACCAACCCGTCGGCGCACAAAAAAAAAATATTGCGTGGCCTTTGAAATGAATACTTGGAAAGGATAACATGCTTCTGGGCAAATCTTAGTTTAATTCGTACTAATGACAAATCTTCTCTAGACTTCCGGACATTAATGACAGTTTTAACAGTTGCTACAAGATGGCTACTAGCATCAAAGCTTAATTATTGTGTATCTAGAAACAAGTACGAAGGCAACAACAATGGAGAAACCGATTCCAAGAAATACCAAAGTATGAAAAGCAGTCGGGCGAAGATATACCCAGAGCACATGAAGGGCCGATGGTTCTCAGCCTGGGGGGCTGAAAATTGAGCCTCTATTGTTCTGTGTCCTACAAATAGCACCTACACTTCTACGATATACAAATTGACGGGCGGACTTGCTGGTTGGTTGGTTCAACATTGCATTTTTTTTTGTCCTTAGCGATTTTGTATTAATTCCATAATTAGCCACTTTTTTGGATCGGGGGTTCTCGGGCTGGCAGGCAAAAAATTGGGCATCTATTATTCCATGCTCTACAAATAGCAGTAACAATTCTGCGATATACAAATTCAGAACCTGACCTGCACTAAATTATTACTGTTAAATATTTATATTGCAGAATTTAAGTATACGAGAAAGTTTGCATAATCTGGTCGGCCGAGTGATATAAAAGTATTTCGACAAACGAGCCATATAAAAAAGAGTTATTCCATACTTATGCAGTTTTTTGATCGTGAGTTGGTGGCCTCGCGGGTTGAGAAAAGAGTCTCCATTGTTTCGTGTCCTACAAATAGCACCCAGATTTATGCGGTATACAAATTGACAGGAGGACCTACGGGCTGCTTGGCTGAACATTGCATTTGATCGCAGGTTTGCGGCCTGGCGGGCTTAAAATTAAGTATCTATTGTTCTGTGTCCTACAAATAGCACCTACAGTTCCACGATATACAAATTCACACGTGGACTTGTGGACAGTTTCTATATAAAGTATGAAATGAGATTTTATACAGCATATGTGTATCCCTCATTCCATACTTAGGCAGTTTTTGGATTGCAGGCTCACGGTCTGGCGGGCCAAAAAGAGAGTCTCTATTGTTTTGTCTCCTACAAATAGAACCCATACTTCTGCGATATACAAATTGATAGTGTTCTAGAATATATGCAGATCCCTTATTCCATACTTGAACACTTTTTGGATCGCGGGTTCACGACCTGGCGGGCTGAAAATTAAGTATCTATTGTTACGTGTCCTACAAATACCACCTAGACTTCCGCGATATACAAATTCACACGCGGACTTGTGGACATAGTCTATATAAAGTATGGAATGAGATTTTATACAGCATACGCGGAGCCCTCATTCCATACTTAGGCATTTTTTGGATCACGAGCTCGCGGCCTGGTGGGCCAAAAATAGAGTCTTTATTGTTTTGTCTTCTACAAATAGCACCCAGACTTCCGCGATATACAAATTGATAGTGTTTTAGAACATATAAGGATCCCTCATTCCATACTTGAGCACTTTTTGGATCGCAGGTTCGAGACCTGGTGGGCTGAAAATTAAGTATCTATTGTTTCATGTCCTACAAATAGCACCTAGACTTCTGAGATATACAAATTGACACGTGGAATTTTGGACATAGTCTCTATATAAAGTATGGAATGAGATTTTATATAGCATATGCGGATCCCTCATTCCATACTTAGGTAGTTTTTGGATCACGGGTTCCCGGGTTGGTGCGTTGAAAATAGAGTCTCTATTGTTTCATCTCCTACAAATAACACCCAGACTTCCGCGATATACAAATTGATTGGTGGACTCAGGCTGGCTGGCTGAACATTGCACTTTTATTGTCCCTTAGAGATCTCGTATGAATTTCAAATTTAGCATTTTTTTTTATCGGGGGCTCTGGGGCTGGCGAGCTGGAAATTGGACGTCTATTGTTCCACGCTTTACAAACACATTTTTCTAGAACATATGCGGATCCCTCATTCCATACTTCAACACTTTTTGGATCATGAGTTCACGACCTAGCAGACTGAAAATTAAGTATCTACTGTTCAGTGTCCCACAAATAGCACCTAGACTTCCGCGATATACAAATTGACACGCGGACTTGTGGACATAGTCTCGAAATAAAGTATGGAATGAGATTTTATACAACATATTTGGAGCTCCCGTATGAATTTCATATTTAGCGATTTTTTTTTGTCGGGAGCTCTTGGGCTGGCGAACTGAAAATTGGGCCTCTATTGTTCTGCGTTGTACACAAACATTGTTCTAGAACATATGCAGATCCCTCATTCCATACTTGGGCACTTTTTGGATCGTGGGTTCGCACCCTGGCAGGCTGAAAATTAAGTATCTATTGTTCTGTGTCCTACAAACAACACCTAGACTTCCACGATATACAAGTTGACACGTGAACTTGTGGACATTGTCTCTATAGAAACTATGGAATGAGATTTTATACAACATATGCAGATCCCTCATTCCATACCTAGGCAGTTTTTGGTTTGTGGCCTGGCGAGCTGACAATAGAGTCTCCATTGTTCCGTCTTCTACAAATAGCACCGAGACTTCCGTGATATACAAGTGGACAGGTGGAATAGGGTTGGTTGGTTGAACATTGCAATTTTATTGTCCCGTAGCGATCGGGTATGAATTTCATATCTAGCAATTTTTTTTGATTGGGTCTGTGGGGCTCACGGGCTGAAAATTGGGCCTTTATTGGTCCACGCTATATAAACACCAGGCACATCTTCGCGATTTACAAATTGACAAACGGACCTGTGGGTTGCGTTGCTCAACATTACAGTTTTCATTATTCCTTGTCCTCCGAATAGCCCTCAGAGTTTCGCGATATACAGATTGACAGATGGACTTGAGGGCTGGCGGGTTCAAGTTTGCCATTGTTTACAGATATTAATCCCTATCAACTATCTAACATATCTAAAAACATTATTTTCAATACTAAATTATTAATAATAATTTTTGTTATTGCAAAATTTAATTAAACGAAAAAGTTTGTACAATCTGGTCGGGCGATTGATATAAAAGTTTTCCGACAAACGAGCAATACATAGTAAACATGTACTTTTAGAAAGTATGGAAAAGATATTTTATAGATCATATGCGGATCCCTTGTTCCATACTTGGGAACTTTTTGGATCGCGGGTTCTCGGCCTGGTGGGCTGAAATTTGAACCTCTTTTGTTCGGTGTCCTGCAAATATCACCTAGACTTCCGCAATATACAAATTGGCAGGTGGACTTGTGGATTCCACGTCTGACGGGTTCAAGATTGAAATTGTTTAGCAATGCTCATCCTATCTAACTTCAGCTAAAAACATTATTTTCAGATACTAAAATATTAATATTAACTATTGTTATTGTACAAGTGAATTACATTAAATTATTAAAGGATGTTAAATAACTTATTTTTAAAAAAATGAAGGAAACAAAAGTTTTTTTTTGTAAAATTCTATCACCGCAATCATAACAAGGACCAATTTGAAGTTTAAGGCCCTCTTGTTCATATAATAGCACAATTGGACTCCGCACAGTATATATTCGTTGATTTCAAATTATTCTAGGATATTAATTTTACTAAGTTCATCGAATAAGCAAGAATTGTGAAAACAACGATCAATTTGAATTTTAAGAGCCTCTTGTTGGTATGATAGGACAGTTTCACTTCACACACTATATATTCGTTGATTTCAAATTATTTCGCAACAATAATTTGACCAAGTTCATCAATCAAGGAAATTTGCCAAAACAAGTCACATAGTACATTTGTGTCACAATGCCATAGAAATTATCAGGTGGATTTGCGTGCCAGCTGGACAAAAAAATTCAACTATATTGTTCCGTGTCATCCAAAGTGGAGTTCCACAATATACAAATTGACAAACAACCCAGATAACCAAGAACCAACCATACTTTAAACATCCCAGAAGAAAGTTCCCAGAAGGTTCCATTGAGCATAACCCATCAACCTTTGCACCAAAAAATTTGATATACAAAGAAAAGACGTCAATGCATTCCTTTTCTCTTGAAACGAACATTCATTTGGATGTTGAACAAATATTACAGAGAGACATTAGGTATTTTCGTTTCCTCCCAAAGTTTGATTTAATTTTTTTTTTTGCCCTTCTTCAGCCGATATGCAAAATTGCATTGTCCTCATTTAAGGTGAATTTGCTCTATATCCGAAGTTGTCACAGCATATAGACACTGCTTGCCTTTTTGTGTAAACACATTTCATACGACAACTCTACCAATTCAGGAAGCACATTTTGTAACAGAAGTTGCCTAATCGAACACTGCACATTTGTGTTGCCCATGGTTCAGATAACACCATTGACGCAATGTCCATAAATATATGGACATTTTTCATCGCATCACAGACAATCAATCGTATCATCACTTATCAAAGCGGAGGCAGAAGCAGCGGAATAGCATTTTGCACATACAGGCTCAAAGGGGGTCGAGTACACATTGGTTGCAACAAAAAGACCTTCAACCTGGCAACATGAGCAAAGGGATTAATACATTGAACAATATAATACAAAACTGCATCCCTCCCTCCCTTGTAAAAGAAAAAAGAAAAAGTAAACAGGTGCATAAATTTGTTGAAGGATATTTATATAAGAAAAGTGAGAATGATTTTGTGGATGTATACACACAACAATTGTAGAGCTAGCTAGTTTCTCCAGATCCTCTACTATATCTGCTTGCAACTCTATTACAAACGTTGCCTGGGTTGTCTGAAAGATCCTTTCTCTAGCATCCTTCTTCTTTGTTATATTTTTGAACAACATAAGTAGAATCTTCCCTCTATGCAATTGTTGTTCCATTGACGAAAACAAATATGAATACGTATCGAAAAATTGTAGCTGCAACATGGAACAATGCAATATTTATGTAACTTATCCGACATATATGCAGACGCGAAATTTAAGAACAAAATTGAATATGAAAAGCGGTACCATTGCCTTGTCGTTGTTCGACTCTCCATCCTTTATATGGAGAATGTGTTGCAACCCAAATTTTCTCGCCAGTGTCATAGCAGTCCCAATCGTTCCGATTGGGTAAATATCAGTGCTTTGTGCAAACTGCCTAATAGTCGAGTCTGGGAGGAAGCGATATTATGAACAAATAGCAGGAATTTTTTCCACAATACTTGTTTCATTGAGCAAACTAATTCGATCACAATCACCACGGTCATATACTATTTTGGGCAATACATTAAAATTTGTAATGGATAGCCCATTACGTGGAAATATCTTTTCTGCATGTTTCTCGACAAGTTGTGGAGGAACAGTCAATGTGACTGTCATCATGGCGTCCTTGTCTGTCATATCAGCATGCATAATGGATCTACTTTTGTTTTCCTTATCCAAGTAGGTGGTATAGACAACCATTATGTCCCCGACGAACAGTTGTCCAGTTTGGCAGTTGTTCAAGCCCTCTATTGACATTACTTTGGATGTCAAAACTCTAGACCTGATGACATTTTTTGAACAGGAAAACTAAAGTGAATGGTAGTGTGCTACAAGTACACAAATAGTATTTATGAACTATGGAGCCACAGTTTCCCAACCACACCTCTTGGTCTGCAGAACATGCAACACATTCAATGTTTCGCTTGTACTTGTTGATACTTCTTGCGAGCAGGAAACCATGTATTGCAAATGGCACCAACATATCTGCCATGCCATTGATGAATATATAGCCCAGAAAATTTGTTTAGTAAACATAGTAAGAGCATAGTGTATGCATCTTTACCTTTGGCCTTGTCGGTCTGCTGATGTCTGGGATGACTGACTGCTCATGGCCATCTCACTAGTCCAACTTTTTCTGATGCAAGCATGTGCAGATGAACATCAGGAGTAAACAAATATATGCATTGTATATTGTCCATCGGAAGGACCAAATAATCATAAAATTGTATGCATCTTAAATTTTTAACTGGAGAAATGTTTAACAATAAACAGGGAGTGACTGCGGGTCACCATGGCCAATCTATATATTGCGGACCCCCGGAATCCAGGGGAGCAATCTTCAACCTACCAACCTGGTAGCCGCAATCAACAAAGTGGGTGACTATGGAATAAGGTAGAAGCAAGACCACATATGTCAGTCTGTTAGTCCGCCAACCGACGCATGAGGGAATTTTCGGAAACCACACTAAGAAGATGAATTAGAAAACAAAAGGGATAATAGAAAATGGAAAAAGTAGAAACAAGGAGCGAAGAAAGGCCCATTACTGTGAATTCATCGTTTTCAAGTCTAATATTATATGCTCCCTCCCAGTTTGTATATTTAATTTACCGGCACACTTGGTATACCTTTTAGAAGATTGCACCACAGAACCCTCCACTGCTGCACAAAAGAATTCATCTCCCTGTCCAAGCAACCTGTTTTTTCCAAGGCAACAATGGCAAAGATGCAATCGAGACGAAGGCAAGTTAGTATGAAAACAGACATCTAAAAGAAAAAGAAAAAGGTCTATTTACCCGCCAAAGAATCTTTCGTCCTGTCCAACGATTATGTTTCTTTAAATGCAGCAATGCAACACAAACACAATGGACATAAACTAGCTTAGTATGCAGGAAGGAACGTATGTAACCAAGATAACTTACCATGTAGGAAGGCACACAACTAGTTTAACACATATACAGACCATAAATAAAATACAAAACAACGCAATATGAAACAATAGTACAAGCATGCACCTTTCTATATCCTCTTCAGCCGATGCAGTCAAGACTCCCTCCTTTTCTCTAGCTACTATGTTTGTTTCAATGTGGGAACCCACAAAATTCAATGTATATCAATGGAAGTTGGTATTCACTGTAGAACAAGCAATATGTAGATACAACAAAACTGACTCAACAAACAGTTTACAAAGGCAGAAACATGAACCTTTGCTCTTCTCTATCCATGGGTGTAAACGTCTAGCTTTTTTTTTCCTGGCCGAAATATATTACAAGGTAGAAAATATCAAGCAATTGCATGGCCACGGCTAAACAATTTTTGGTTTTCCCTGGCAATTCATCCAGATATGCCCTTTAACCATGTTCTTTATCCTCTACACAAACTGTTGTGCCCATGTTACAAGTTCTTAGTTTTTCGTGGCAAACTACCCAGACATGCTTCCAAACATGAAAATATAATCTTGAAGAATCTTTGTTGCACATATCATATCTCAAGCACAACACAAATTCTATAGTACGCACACCATTCTATGTAGAGGAGAAAGAACATGTCATGTCATATCTGCACATCTAACCATACATGGTCTATAAATGTAGGTTGTATACATATGCTTTATCGCAACAAAAAAACAACGGATATTGTAACTTCACATGTAATCCTCCAACAATTTTTTATGCAACTATTTTCTTTCATGGCAGGACTCGAGCACCAGGAAAATCTCACAAAAATATAGATAACGGCCTCTGTAAAAATGGAAAATAACACAATTGCAGATTGACTAGTGGGTGCAGGGGCTGAACACCGTAAAGCGCCCCCCAAAAACAATAACAATCCAAAAAAAAGAAAGAAAAAAGAAAATCTCCAACCACCACCGCTGCATCCCAACCCTGCAAGGTCGAATCAAAGAAAAGAAACCAGCAAGGACTAAACCAGCGAGAAAGCACGAAGAGGTCGAACTACACCCCTAGGGCCCCAAAGCGCAAACCCCAGGCAAACAAACAGAACCAGTAACCCAGGAACCAATGAACCATCAAAAGCCATCGACCCAGTGAACAACATATGTATCTCCAACGATTACCAAACTGCAGCTGAAGCAGAAAAGGAATCAGAAACATACAAGGAACATGCGACTACAAATAAGAAAACATTCTTACTTGCAAACTACAAACACTAAACAACAAACAAGGAATACAAAATGAAACTATGGCATCGAAACTTACTCTGAAACGATGAAATGCAGAAGCGTAGGTCGAATCGCGAGCTAAACAACAAAAAACAACAAACGAGAAACCAGCGAAGAAGAACCACTAATCGAACCAGTAAACAATGTATCTAGCTTCAACAATTACGAGGATGAAACATATAATGGCAACACCCGACAAACCAGCAAAGAATAAACAATCACCGAGCCAGTAAACAATGTATGTAGCTTCAATGGCAGAACAAGGATGAAACATACAATGGCTATTGAACTGGTATGTACTCCGAGAACCGTATTTACATAAACATTTAAGACTCTCAGGCTGTCTAAGGACCTCGCAGTATGCAAACATTTAAGTTGTCAGAGGTGTTGGAGGACGTCGCGTCATGTAAACATTTACGTTGTCAGGCCTATTGAGGTATCTCAGAATAAGTGTCAATAAATTTCAAGAAATATACAAATCTTGGATATGAAAACATTTCAATATGCTTAGTACATATCAAAACTGACGGATATATTTGGGTAGCAAAAAATGCTAATACAAACATTCGAACTAATGGTAGCATTAATCGACCTTCAAGCAATATACAGGAAAAATATATGATTAAAACATACTGTCTACTAGAAAAAGTTTGGATATGCTGCCATACACTGCATTGGGAATAGCGAAGCCGACAATAAGACCTCCAATCTCTTAGCCAATCATATCAGTACATATATGTTACTTTTTAATATATAAAAATATATGCTTTTAATTCCATAGCTCCAACAATAGGTATTGTGCAAATATTTCCGGTCAAAGGACAAACTAATATGTAGTCAATGGTTTATCGATCATTATAATCCTTCTATGCCTACGCCAGGGACTACTAATTGTCATTCATATTAAGTTATACAATCTAGCTCACTTTTTAAAGTACAATTGAATATATATTTAAATAAAATATTGTACTTGTAGCTGTTATTAGATTTTTTAGAAATTAATAAAAATTAAGTGAAATTAATAAAAAAAAACGTGGCAAAGTTGTTATGCAGCTAGACTCTGCCTTAGTAAAATCAAAGGAACAAAAGCGAGAGAGTTCATAAGTTTGGAATTATTACTCCACTAAAAATAACTACCAATGCACTGAAACTAAGTGCTTCTGAAGAACCCTTATGGGAAAACATGGGTACATAAATATATGTTTCATTAAATTTTAATTGTTTGGGTAACATAAATATATGTTAGTTAAATTTTAATTGTTTTAATTTTATTTTTTTAAATAGTCAAATAATTAATTCTAGGGAAAAAAGTAAAATACACATTTTGATTCAATATAGTTTGAGTGGGTCTAATGGTTAATAACATATTTTTTTTTAAAGAAATCACAAGTTCAAATTGAGATTGAGAAGAGGTAGGTTATGTATTATTTTTAAATTATAAATTTAAATTATGTAAAAACAAAATATATACATTTCAGTGTTTATATAGTATTATTACAATAATTTAATAATAATAATAAAAGCATGGAAGAGCCTCTTAATAAGTAGAGCGGTTGGAAAATGAACTTGGGAGGAAGTAAATCAAATCTTGCCACTAACCAAGAGAAGTTTTAGTGGTAAGCTTAGTGATGATGTGTGTGCAGATAAAAAAGCTATTGAGTGTAAATCCATGAACAATTTCAAGAATGAGAGGCCCAAGTGTTTGGAAGGTGGCAACAATGCAACGTTAGTGACATAAAAAAACAACCTCAATAGTTTTAGCAATGCTCTAAACAAACTAGACAACGATAATAATTCTGGATGGGAATCCATTCAGGGTCTGAAAGATAGAGTTGAGTTTTCAGGTTTGAGTCATATCTTCTTAAGAGTTAGAGGAGGTGTAAGTCTAAACGTTATAATTTTTGTTGTTTTCATGGGTATATTTTTCGATCAATTTTACCCAAAATCGACCAAAAATTGTTGGAACTCCAGTTTCGAGTGATTGAGTTTGTATAATTCCAGTGTCTCAAGGAATTTTCAGGGTGCAGAATCTGTTTATGCATTCAAAAATGCAATTTAAACAACATAAAATGGTGATTTCTCCAAAATCTGTTTCGCCGGATTCTAGTGAAAAAGTTCAAAAAGTTGAATATTTAGACAACGCCCTAGGGAAGTGATGACATTGGGAGAGTATACTTAAGCAGAGTTGTGGGGAAATCCATGTTTGTTTGAAATGAAAGTAATGGGTAAAGGGTCATCGAAAAGTAGGAATAAGTCACTCGGAGCGTAGATTTATGAGAATTAAAAAATTCATAGAATGAAGAGCAAATTTACGAGGATAGGGACACCACCTATATTCTTGAAAAGTTTACCACCTTTGCTTATTGCCACTTTTCAATCAATGCAATTTAAATAAGCATGGTTGGGGCATGACATGCTTGGAGAGATATTCGGTTTACAAGTCTTGTTTCGTCTAACCTTCATGTGTCAATCACATCCAAATCCTTTGGGCGACGTGGGAGGCTTGTGTGTTGAAGGATTCCATTAATGGTTAGTGAACGCTAATTCCCAACATTGCTCCAACTGAGAGAGCATCCATAGAAGGCATGTTGAGTCCTGCACTCTTGAAAGAACTCCCCAAATCCTCTCCCCAACCTTCAATTTCAATTTTTAAATAAAAAAAATGTCACATCCACACAGAGATATTTAATAATATTAAGTTTTTTGACCAATCACAAAATAGATATTCAAATTAAAAAAATATATATTAAAAAAAAAAAAAAAACAACAACAACTTTATAAAACTTTGAGAATAAATTCATTTTAATTATATATATATTTTTTTTAATAAAACTTTGGAGATTTTTTTTAACAAAATTGGTTCAAACATAGCCAAACGGATCGCTATATTCCCGTGAATATTACTTTAAAGTCCTTTTTAAATGAATAGCATAGTATTTTCCATCTCGATTTACTAGCCTCATACAACATCTTGAGAACATTATAAAATTCACTCATTTAAAAAGAATATGACAAAATCTTTAAAAGAACATATGTTTTCACCCATGCTTTCACAATATTGTTATATCCCCTTATAATGAATGTTTTTCTTTATAATTGTTTCTTATTTTTGTGTGCAACTCAAGTTTTATTGTTTTAATCAATCTTATCTTTCATATTTCTTTTCTTATCCTTTCTTATATATCCCCGATCCTTGGTCGCTAGTCTATTTGAACTTTTGCTTTCTATCTAACATTGTTTTGTTTCTGCATTGTGATAAGGTCTCAATGCTTTTATTTACATAACCTTGCATTAGTTTGCAACCAAATTGTGTAATGCATTTTACTATGTTAGTGTTGGTCTTTGACCAAGTTTTGAAGAAACATTGGTCGTGTTTGACCATTTTTGAGACTTCGACAGGATGGTCGAAGATGGAGCGCTTAGGTGGAGCAAAGATCGCGGGATCTCACTTATTTTGCAGGCTTGTGGACCCAGCAAAGGATTTTAGGGTTTATGTAACGAGTATGAGATGTCGAACCATGGGTTTACCTGTGCTTAGGCCTTTGTGTAATGTATAAATAAGTAGATAAGAATTAGAGTGAAGTCTTTCTAAGTTGGTTTCGTGCAAGAATATGTAAAGGTTGCTAAGTGTGAAGAACAATTGTTGACTTTTGTGCATACAGTTTGTTAAGACTTGCAGAGCTAAGTGCAAGTGATTGTAAGAGGCTTTGTGCTATCAAGGAGTTGGCTCTATGCTTTGACCTGATTTTGAGGAAGGTGGATCTAGTGCATTGTGCACATATCACCTGTCCAGTGTGAGGCTTGGCTCCATGGCTCTGTGCATAAGAGAAAACACATGTAAGAGATTGCAGACTAATAAAGAAAAAGAAGAAGAAGTTGGTGGACGTAGCCCCACACTGGGCTGAACCACGTATATCATGTGTTAATGTGCTTTGTGCGATGTTGTTGATGTTTCTTATGTGATTATTTGCTTAGTGTTGTTGATGTTATGTATAAGGAATGCATATGATGTTGTAGCTTAGTGCTTAATGATGTGAGTGAATGCTAGATCTGAGCTAATGCTATGTGCTAAGCGACGGGAAGTACTTGATCTTTAGTGTTATTGCGCTGGTCTGTATTAAGGGTTTAATTTGTGATGTACAGAAGAATCATAACCTAATGCATATTGTTGGCTAAGTGCCCTGCTAAGTATTGTAATCACAGATCTGTGTCCCAACTTGGTTGCAGACACTTGAGTCCTGCAACCCCCCCCCCGCCTCTACCTCGGGTAAGACTTCATCTGCGTCGCAGGTGTTGTCAAAAGGGCCAGTAGTTAGGGTTTTGTTGGTGCACTGTTGAAGCGTTGAACCCTGGGTCTGCCCTTGTACCAACAAATGGTTCTGTTGTTGGGACCTGAAACTGTGATTGCTGGGAATTGAAAAAAAAAAAAAAAACTTTGTGCGTAGATCTATTGTTGTAGTGCACAGTATTGTACTTGACTTGTGCAGCTCTATGCTAAGAAAGAAATTGGATCTGATGAAAAGAGGTAAGATATTAAAGCTTTATGCTCTGGTAGAGGTAAGCTAAGTGGAAATTTTTGCTTCGAAAGTATAAATCTAGGTATGTTTGATAGATTTTGTTCTAATCTGAATGTTAGGGCATAGTTAGAAGAAAGAGTTGATCTGAATAAACTTGATAGAAATAGAGAAAGATATGTTATTCCTATGCATAGAAAGAATTTTTTGACTAATAAGTGGATGCAAGAACTTAGAAAGAATTTTTGCAGAATGCAGGTCCATCACTATGATCCCAGTGCACAATACAGGAAAGGTTGGGGATCGTTTTAAAGAAAGGGAGGATTGACATTGTGTTATAATTGCAGAAAACTGAGACATCTTGCTAAATAATGCCCTGGTATAGGGCCTCTTTGCCTTTATTGTAAAGCTATTGGTCATGAGGTTGAGGATTTCCCAAGGATGATTTCTAAAGTTGAAAAGATGAACACGAGACAAGAAGACTATAAAGAAGGTCAGGAAACTAAGGATATGTTAAATAAACATACAGAAAAAGAGTCAGAGACTATGTTAATACAATTAAAAGAAGAAATGGATGATCACAAAGACACCAGTTTGCCAGAGATCCAGAAAGAAAAACAATGCATAGTTACAAGAATAGAAGACTTCGACATAGACTGTGTATTAGATGAAGAAACACATGAATATTATGCCAGAAATCACTTGGGAAATTTTGGGAAAGCCTGCTACAATACCTTCATTGGGAAGGATAGGCTTGTTTAAAGGAAAGATGATAACCTTATGTGGAAGAATTACTAATATACCTATGATTTCTCTTGGAACTACTACTGAAGAAGATTTTGAAGTTATTAGGTTTGTTGAGAACAACGCCCCTTTTTCACTTTTATTGGGAAATACTTGGATTGAGAAGGATCATATCAGAAGGAAAGTAGAGGAGGAAGATACAGAAAAGAAAAGGCAAGAACTAAGGGATTTCATCACTCGAAGAATAGATCAACTAATAGAAGAACAAGGAGTTGAGTCGAAGCAACAGAACGAAAGAGAATTAGTTGTCGATGTTGAAAGAACATAGGAAGACTTAAATAACCTGTCCATGCAAGAAGAACGTATGTCCACCCAAGACCTAGCAAACAAAGAGGTATTATCTTTGAATCCTTTGAAAGAACATCAACAGTACAAAGCTACTAGACTAAGAGAAAGTCATAATAAGAATGGAAAGAGAAATCCAGAGACTTAGATCACAGAAAAGAAATCAAGGAAGCTTAGTAAGAAGAAAGCTAAGTTAGAAAAACTACGGGAAGTTCCAGAAACGACTTTGCAAGAGACAGATATGTAGAACTTGAACCTCGCCGGAATAGAAGAACAACATAGAATGGCACTTCGCCATGGCGAAGCTATATGACCGTTGGAGGCATCCCGACCGTTAGAATGATGCTCCAGAACAACTAGAAACGCAGTTATTGCCGGAAAGACTATCGTTGGGTCGTTGAGACTATGCCATAACGGATGGATTCATATTTATTAAGGCATTCCTACCCGTTGGAGGAATATGTTATGATGTTGCTTATTTAACTCATCGGACGTTGCGTCGAGACCACTTTTTGCAAACTGAGATATCTAAGCTAACAAAGAATCCATCGTATCGTGTTGTGCTTTCTAGACCTCGCCATTCGTTTGATTACCTCATTGTCTATTCACCTACCCGATTTATTTGATTACGAATGTGCATGTCGGGGGAACGTAGCACAATGGAGAAGTCTGTGGAGGAGATACTTGTAGGCCTCATGACTAAGAAAGTCATGTATGTAGGACTACAGGCATCGTCGACTGGAGGATTGCAAGAATCCCCCTCGACTGGACGTCAGTCTAGCCGAACCACAACTGAGAAGAGAAGAAATCACCGTGATTATCTCGCTAACGCGAAGAAGATCCTGTCGGTCTTGCCGAACTACATCCCGCCTTTTGCTAGCGCGGTTAACCACAACAACATCCCACGAGATTTCGAATACACTTTGATCATTGCGTACCTCCCGAAGGGGATACGTGCAGTTGGACCCCAGTTAGGAAATATTCCAGCTCTTAAGAAGATCAACTTCAACCTCGAAGACAGGAAGAACTATGCGATGCTCACACTGCATAAGTATTTGATGAAGATGACTGGGAAGAAGCCAGGCATAGTCTCCCAACCATGGATAAAGGAGCTCACGCAATTGACGATCTTCAATGTGATGAAGATCCCCCACTTTGACCGACATCAGAAGGTTAATGCTTGCGTTAAAATCCTCCTGTCGTGCTACGATAAAGGGTATTTTTGGCTTGATAGTTGCGTGACTGTGGATCCGACGTTGATCCATCTCATCATAGGACTAAGTATGCAGGGACCAGACCCTCACCAGTTCTACCCAAGGAAGACTTCAGATCATTCCCTGGCACAACGTATAAAGGAAGACTACGACGATGTAGAGAAGGGAAAGCGAGGCTACAAGGTAGCCTCCATCCAGGATAGCGTAGTGCACCTAGCTTGTCAGCTTATAGCTGGCAAGATCATCAGAAAGAATCGGCTGGCACAAGTCACTGGATTTGCAGTAGACCTTGCAGGGAAGTGCATCGAAGGAATGCAAATGAACTGGGTGAGTTACCTCGTCAACGAGTTGGAGAAGGATTGCCACGAAGCGCAAGATTAGGGATATGAGTTTCATTTTAGTTGGCTACTAGTATCAATCTCATTTGTCACCTAGAAAATGCCAGAAGGAGCAACATTCCCTGAAGTTGAGCCATCAGAGCCGTTGGCCGCAAGGTTCTCCACCTTTTGGTATACGAATGATATGGTGAAGCAGTGACAATCAAATACGGTGTTCCATGCTTACTACCTACAGCTGAAGCGTGCCATTGAAGCATTTCCACAAATGACCTCGAACACTTTTCATCAGTATAGGCTACTAGCGGATTTTCACGCAAATCGACACTTTATTTACATCACTGCATGTAGGGATGAAAGTAAGGAGGAGTTGCAGTCCTACTATAAGTTGATCGATGAAGACATGGAAGAGATCACTAAAGAATGAACAACAGAGTTCCTCGTATCGGTGGAATATGCAGAGCTCTCTCATCCTAACATCATCGAAAGTCCTTTGGTCACCCGGGTCGAACATGATGGACATAAGAAAAAGAAGAGAATGGAGAATGTCCAGAACATAGAAAGTGATGAGGAGGACAACGCCTCAAAGGAAAGTAGGTCGGACTCACCAGGAGGAGGAGGAGGAGACGAAGTGAACCAAAAAGAAGGAGGAGAAGAAGGAGACAAGCAAGACAAAGGCAAAGTTACACCGCCGAAGGATCCCCTTACAAAGGCCGAGACATCGAAGAAAAGGAAGGTTTCTCCAAAGAAACCCTCAGCAAGAAAGAAGACCCGAGCCAATAAGCCTCAATCAAAGAATGTACTCACAGTGGATGATGTCGATCTCATCATCGCTGTCGTGGAGGATGCCTCAGAGGATATCCTGTAGAGAAATGAAGCAAAGAAATAAACATTGTATGAAAGAATAGAGAAAGAGCTCAAGGACATACAACAAGCCATATATTCAAGTTGTGCAGTACCTACTGCGCCTTCGTCATCAGAAATTGCAGAATTGGGGGATGATCCCACCCAATTACGAAGGCTAGCAGATGCAACCGAGGCTCAACTCCATCGAGTCTAAGAAGAAAAGGAGGAGGCCCTAGAGAAACTTCGAGTTGCACAGAAGGAGAAAAATGATATTCAAGCAAAGTTCAAGCAGAACAATACGAGGATACAGGAAGAAAAACACCAACTTCTCACAGAGAAGATTGCGATCAAAGAGGCAGTGACTAAAGCACTCCGCTTTGTGTCGGGCTTGGCACAGAAAGAAGAAGAGTTATCCAAGATACAAGTGGGGAAGCTCGCTGAGGCCATTCAACAGCTTCAAGAAAGGGTAAAGGAGCTAGAGATTCAAGCAATGTTGAGCACTCTGCAATAAGTACGCGACCAAAGGGAGGAAGTTGGCAGGAACATAGTAGAAAGAATTAGATCACTCACCTCATAGTGTAAACAATTGAGTGATCGAAGTGTCCAGACCTATGAGTGCCTTGCAAAAGATACAGATATGAGGAAATTGGAAGCACAACTCCAGGAGGCGAAGCAACAGGCATCCACCATGTAAGCGTAGATGAAGCTTTTACTGCAGTCAAGAAGATGAAAATATCACAGGAACAACGTGTAGTCCAACAACATATTACTGCTATCCAGAGCAAATTCATGGAAGTGACACATAGAATCCAGCTGGTGCAGGACAAAGCCTGCACGATTTTTGAAGAGGTCGAAGGACAAGGCTTACAACTAGACCAACTAGTTGCAACAGTGGAACAACGCCTAGAAGGTCCGTTACTGAGAAAGTGATTCAAGAGTTCACCGAGCAAGAAGCTCTGGCAAAGCAACAAGTCGAGGCATCTCGAGCTAAGCTTGAGGCCTTTGAAGCAGTGTTTCCCAGATCTGAATGACTCGAGATGTGTCACATGTGAGTGTTGGGGGTCTGTAGGCCCTCGACCAAGTTTTGAGGAAACATTGGTCGTGTTTTACCACTTTTGGGACTTCGACGGGATGGTAGAATATGGAGCACCCAGGTAGAGCAGAGATCGCAGGATCTCACTCATTTTGTAGGCTTGTGGACCCAACAAAATGTTTTAGGGTTTATGTAACGGGTATGGAATGTCGGCCCATGGGTTTATCCATGTTTAGGCCTTTTTGTAATGTATAAATAAGTAGATAGGACTTATAGCGAAGCCTGTCTAAGTTGGCTTCATGCAAGAATATGTAAAGGCTTTTAAGTGCGAAGAACGGTTGTTGGCTTTTGTGCATACTGTGTGTTAAGACTTGCAGGGCTAAGTGCAAGTGATTGTAAGAGGCTTTGTGCTATCAAGGAGTTGGCTCTGTGTCTTGACTTGATTTTGAGGAAGGTGGATCTAGTGCGTTGTGCGCAGATCACCTATCCAGTCTGAGGCTTGGCTCTGTGGCTCTGTGCACAGAAGCAGACGCATGTAAGAGATTGCAGACTAATAAGGAAGAAGAAGAAGAAGTTGGTGGATGTAGCCCCACACTGGGGTGAACCATGTATATCCTGTGTTGATGTGCTTTGTGCAATGTTGTTGATGTTTCTTATGTGATTATTTTCTTAGTGTTGTTGATGTTATGTATAACAAATGCATCTGATGTTGTAGCTTAGTGCTTAATGATGTGAATGAATGCTAGATCTGAGTTAATTTCGTGTGCTAAGCGATAGGAAGTACTTGATCTTTAGTGTTACTACGTTGGTCTATATTAAGGGTTTAATCTGCGATGTACATGAGAATCATAACCTAATGCATATTGTTGGCTAAGTGCCCTGCTAAGTATTGTAATCACATATCTTTGTCCGAGCTTGGTTGTAGACACTTGAGTCCTGCACGCCCCCCCTGCCTCTACCTCGGGTAAGACTTCATATTCTTTGTAGGTGTTGCCGAAAGGGTCAGTAGTTAGGGTTTTGTCAGTGCGTTGTTGAAGCGTTGAACCCTGGGTCTGCCCCTGTGCCAACAATTAGAAAATGTGAGTTTAGTGTTAGGATTTACTATTTTTCAATAGTTGTTATCGATGTGTTCAATTAGTGTTTTTGATTATCTACAAAGATATATATTGTCTATTATTGTGGAGTTCATTGAATTTTAGTTGGATATGATATATTATCTTGAACAATATTTTCTCATAGATTAGAATGTGGAGTTGAGTCGTTGTTGGATTGAAGTTTCGATGAGATAATGTATCTATATTTAATCAAATAACTCTATGTATAAATTAATCTTGATCTCAATGGAATAAAAAATCTAGTGTGTTTGTGCATGTTATGATTGTGTTCTTGTGAATTATTGTGTTTCTTCTTCAATTCTTTTTCAATAAATTTGTTATAGTTATGTAGATTTTTTGAGAGTCGGTCCTTAAAAGGATTGGGAAAGAAACCACGAGAGAAAAACTTTGTACATACAAGTTTCCCATCATGGTATCATAGCCAACCCTATGAAGAAGAAAGAAAAAAACGAAACATAATTATGAGAGTTGTGTGATTTAAATCATTGTTGGAGCACTGGAGATATGAGATGGGCAAGCTATTCATTGCATAAAGTTTTTTTATATTTAAAAAAAGAAAAATCAGTTGTACAAACAATCTTGTATGTTGGTAAATGGCTAAAGATATGATGGCGGTTTGGTAAATGGCCAACAATATGATGGTGGTATGGTTGTCCAATTGACAAGAGATGTAGCATAAGGTTTAGATGGACAACCATAGAGGTTGGGAAATTCACCCCTTTTTAATGCTTTAACTTTGAGGTTAGTACACATTTACTCTTTTATGCAAAAGAAAAAGGTGTGTGAGTTAGAAAAAGGCGTGCGATTTAGTTTTACTTTTATGTGGAAAAAAGATAAATCTGTGACCAAATTATCGGTGTTCTCCTTGAGAGTTTAAATTGTTGTATTCCAATTTTTTCCATGAAGAGTTTTAAACTCGGTGATTCTGAAAAGCTCAAAGGTATCTCTAATTATTCTTATTGAAAATATTTAATGGAACTCATCCTCACTGAATGAGATATTTATTCTCTGGTTGATGGATTAGAACCAAAAGGAAACAATCTCGCTAAAGAGGTTGAGTGGAATAAGAAGGACATCAAAATGATCATCTCGGTCAATATGAGATCATGTTTAGTTGTGCATGCAAGAAGTTGCAAGATAACTAAATATTTGTGGAAAAATTTGAAGTCCATGTATGAATCTTTGAGCATGTTAAGAAGGATGTTGCTCAGAAACAAGTTGAATGCATGTAGAATGGTAGAGGGAGAGAGTGTATCTTCATACATCGATAGAATCAAAGAGATCAAAGACCAATTGCATGATCTAGGAGATAAAATATCAAATGAGGAGATGGTACCCATAACCCCGAATGGACTCTCTAATGACTACAAGAAGTTTGTTAGGAGTGTTGTTGGTAGAGAAACTATTACTTCATTTGATAATTGGTAAGAGCTAATCCACGATTTAATGTGAGTAAAGGAAGTGTATGTGATTCATGTGCTATGGGAAAGCATCACAAGGATATTTTCTTCTCAAATGATGAAAAACCCATTAGGATTCCTCTTGAACTTGTTCACTTTGATGTTTGTGGACCAATGAGTATCCTTCTATCATTAAATTCTTCTATTTTGTTAATTTCATAGATGATGTTACTAGAAAATGTCGAATATATTTCATGAAGCACAAGAATGAAGTATTTGAAAGGTTTTGTGAATTTAAATATTTTGTTTTAAGGAAACAAGGCCTTAAGGGATGTTACACATGAGGAGGCATTTTCTGGGGTAAAACCTTCCGTTGATCATTTTAGAGTGTTTGGTTCACCAAAATATTCTTACATACCTTCTAACAAGATAAAAAAACTTGAAGTTATTAGCAAAAGAGGTGTGTTTTTCGGATATAGTGATGAGTCCAAAGAGTATAGAATATTTGTTCCTAGAGAAATAAGAACTATATTATGCAAAGATGTTATTTTTAATGAATCAGGTTCCAAAATGACATATAACACTTTTGGTGAGAAAGTGTAGCTAATTGTGACAGAAACCGATGATAATTTAGTTGCAAGAGATAGTGATGATGTTGCGACTAATGACATAAAACTAGAAGAATCAGACAATGAGAGTGGTGGAGACCAGCATGATAATCATAAAGCAGCTAGGGGGAAACCAATGTGGATAAAGAAACTGGTAGATGGCTTGGGTTTGAAACTTGAAGACATGCCAGATCCCCTAGGTGTAACAACCCCTCTGTTACGTCATAAAAGTAATTGAGAAAATAGTAAGAGATATTTTTTTTGAACATTAATAAAACATCATTAGATCAAGTGAAACGAGATATTAACATACTTCAGTAATACACATTCTATTTCTTTCATCTCATTGCACAACTAGATTTAGATACCACTTTAATGCATGAAGGAT
>ML796676.1:143917-162285 GCA_009831015.1 Picea engelmannii
ATTTCATTGATGGCTTGGACTTTCAAGGGGTAAATCATGATTCCCTTTTGGGTTATGGTGATTCCCAAGTGATGCCCAATAATTTCCCTATAGTGATGTAGAATACACACTCGAGGGGGTTCTAGTGAATGTTGTATTTCCAACATCGTAAGAAAATAATGTGAAGGACTTCTATGTGTTTCAAATGCTTCCTCAACCGAGTAGTGAGGTTGTCAAGATAAGCCAAAATTATGTGTTTCAGATTGTGAAAGTTGTAGTACATGGTACACTGAAAGGTGTCTCCAAAATTTTTTAGACCGAAGGGCATAACATGGTAGGAGAAGGTGCCACATGGTGTGGTGAAAATGGTTTTATATTGATCTACATGGTGGATATATATTTGATTATACCCTAACAACATGTCCATGAAAGAGAGGACCTCATGTCTTATGAATTCATCGACGACTTGGTCAATTAATGGGATAGGAAAGTTGTCTTTGGGACAAGATTTGTCTAGATAAAAAAAAATCAGTACAAACACAGATGGTGCCTCTCTTTTGTTCTCAGGGACTAGGATAGATACCCATGACATGTGACGCAAACCCCCACCTCAGTAGGGTCTGCTTGACCTCCCGATCTTTGGATCTTCTTATTCCCCTGAGCTGAAATGGCTCCTTAGTTCCCTCTAGAACCTTCAATGAATATAAAACCACAGGTCCTTCTAGAAGTTACGCCCGCATGAACAAGAACTAGGCATGAACCTCTACTCTACGTGACCACTGGTATGACCACTGACTTAAACCAAATGGCTCTTCAAGTTCGCGACTTCGCGTTTTGCGATTCTGGGACTCCTATTGCAAGTCACCCTGACTCCTTCGATTCCCGAAACCTGGAAATGGGCTAGAGGTCCTTAGCTCCTCCCTTAAACTCTTCACTGATGTGACCCTTGGCTGCGACCTAGGGCCCAACCTTTGAGCACGTCGGGAATTCGCGTGTCGGGGACTCGTGATGTAACTTTGCTCCCTTTTCCCAATATCCAAACTCACGACTTCCTGCTATGGATCAACGGTCCTGAACCTCCCATGATCTGACGACCCATATCGCGTCGGGATTTTGTGATTCGCGACCTCTGAGTAGCAAGTTCCTCCACTCTCCCAACTCCCGAAATGTCAATATTTCAGAGCGCCCAATCAATAGCTCACATTCCTCTGGATCTAATAGTTGTTATCTCTCCTGATCTTGCGAGGGTGGAAAGGCACTCGACCTTATCCTTCCCACAGATCTACTAGATCTGATGATCCATGAAAAATTGACTCTTCTCCCTCCGAGAACTCCCACCGCCCGTTCAGGCTCTCGATGTTTCCTGGCCAAACAATTGGCGTCAACCCTCCCGAGCTTGATTTCTGCGAGGTGACTTCGACCCTCACCCTTCCTTTGGACTTTTCTTATTCTCTATCCTTCCTGAGCTTGATTCTTGTTGCAAACTCAAGGATTCTAAGGAATTCTTGCGCGCACTCCTTGCGGCCCTCACGATAATCCCTGATTACCTGATATCTCCCAACTCTACGCACTCCTTACAACATAAGTTCTTCAACCACTCACTTGGTTGGAAAAGTCTAAGACTTCGACCTGGCCTGCGCACACCTTGCACAGATCTATGCTATACTTTCACTTCTGTTGGTATAATAACAACTCTATCTCTCCTGAGCTTTTCTGAGGTAAAACTCAGAATCTCATCAACGCACTCCTTGCAGGAATTCTCAGGATGAGAAGCAATTGAAACTCATACTCTCCTCACAGACTTCACACATTCAACATGAAATCATACATATAAAGCATTGAAACAAATGCATAACAGAGCATATAAGCAAACTGTAAACATACCATTCAATAGATGCAAACAGTAACCATAGCAACACCATGAAATTGGATTAAATCCTTCTTATATTAATTCAAGTGCTTCTGTACATGGGTTCTATAGCAACAACTATCTGCTCAAACAACTTCTACAATCTTTGTTCTTCTCTGCTCTCCTATGCTCTCTTGCTCTACAATTTCTACTCTTACAATTGAGAATCATCATACAATACATACGAGGGATCTTTCTTGAGTTTTCCCTCCTACAACTCTAAGCTATCTTATCAAAATTAAAAACTACAACTACTTTACATTTATTACACTAAATGCCTCCAACTGGCAGATGAGAGCAAACGCTCAAGATTTGTGTTACAATCCCCAAAACATTTAAGAACAATTACATCCTTTCAGTTGTTACATTAATGTTCTTATTTTGAAATTTAAATTTCTTCAAAATGCGCGCTGGTGTATATTCGACTGTCCTCCACTCGCGCTTGTTGGCGATGCTCCTGCATCATACTCCTCTGGCTGAAAATTCATGGACTCCTGTCCATGAGCTCCTGCACCGTCTATCCATGTTTCTGGATATCTGCTTCACTTTCCCAACTAGCATCCTCGATCGGGTGTCCTTTCCACTTTATCAAATATTCAAAATATGTCTTCCTCTGGGTATTCTTACCAACTCTCTGATCAAGGATCTTTTCCATATGTGGCTTTTCAACTACAAACATCTGTTTGACCCACTGGATTTCCTTTTGATTCTCTTCTCCTCTCGCTTCATCTGCTCTGTAAGGATACAAATCAGTTATGTTGAATATGGGTGATATTCCCACACCATCTGGGAATTCTATCTCATAATCATTTGCCTCAAACTTCTGTAAAATCTTACATGACCCTATCTTTTTCATCTTTAGCTTATTATACATTCCCCTTGGGAATATTTCTTTCGTTATATGTGCTAAGAACAAATATCCCAATTCGAATTGAAGCTCTCTCCTGTGTTGATCTTCTCTACGCTTGTATTCCTGGTTGGAACTCTACAACCGCTCTTTAATCTTACTATGGAGCTCCTGCATCTCTGCTGCAAAATCTTCCGCTCCAGCACTCCTGAACTCATTCTTCTCTAAGTTTCTCAACTTAGATACTCCTCTTGGCTACATTCCATACATTATCTGGAATGGACTCTGTCCTGTGCTCCTATTAGGTGAGTCATTATATGCAAATTCTGCTTGCGACAGAATCTGATCCCACTGGCTGTGATGTTAAGTTACCAAAATCCTCAATAAGTCCCCCAAAATTTGATTTACTACCCCAGTCTGTCCATTCGTCTAAGGGTGATATGCTGAGCTAAAAGAAAAATTCGTCCCCAGCTTCTTCCATAGTGTCCTCTAGAAATGACCAACAAATTTGGTATCTCTGTCCGAAACAATACTCTTGGGTAAACCATGAAGTCGAACAACTTCTTTGAAAAATAGATTTGCAATGTGTGTTGCATCACTAGTTTTTTGACATGGAATGAAATGTGCCACTTTTGAGAATCTGTCGACTACCATGAATATAGAATCACAACCTCTCTGTGTCCTTGGTAGTCCCAACACAAAATCCATGCTTACCGCGTCCCACGACCTCTCTGGTATTGGCAATGGTTGATACAACCCAGTATTTTGTCTTTTCCCCTTTGCGTTCTGGCAAATTCTACATATGTTGACAAATTTCTTGACATCCATCCTCATCACTAGCCAATAATACAAAGTGTTCAGTTGTGCAAATGTTTTATCATGGCCGAAGTGTCCAACCAATCCCCCACTATGCTTTTCCTTCAAAAGGTTTTCTCTCATAGAAATCTTTGGGATACACAACTGATTTCCTTTGAATATAATTCCATCCCGAATCAAGTATTCAATCCATTGGCTTCTGTCCCTTAGAACATGATTCTCACATGCTTCACAAGCATCCTTGAAATCTGAATCATCTCTGTACATTTCCTTAAGGCTATCAAAACCTAAGGTCTTCACACGAAACTCCTGCAGAATCAAACATTTCCTGCTCAATGCATCAACAACCTTGTTAGCATTTCCAGAAATGTGTTTTATAACAAAAGTAAAGTTCTACATAAATTCAACCCATTTTGGATGTTTCTGGTTCAATTTCTCCTATCTGGTTATAAATTGTAAGGCCTGATTGTCGCTATACAAAACAAACTCTTTTGGAACTAGGTAGTGCCTCCATTTCTTCAGTGCTTGTATGACTGCATAAAACTCTTTATCGTACATGGAATATTTCATCTTGGCCTCGTTCAGCTTCTGACCGAAGTATGCAACTGGTCTATTGTCTTGAATTAAGATTGCTCCAATCACAAATCCACTTGCGTCACATCTCACTTGAAATTTTTTACTAAAATCCGGCAGAAACAGAACAGGTTGTCCAGTTATCTTCTCCTTTAACAACTTGAAACTTTTCTCTGCTTCCTCTGTCCAATGAAAAGATTTATGTCTTTTCTTGACTGTGTCCATAATTAGAGCACAAATTCCACTAAACTTTCTGATGAACTTCCTGTAAAAATTGGCTAGTCCATGGAAGCTTCTGACTTCAAAGATATTCCTTGGCGATGACCATTCTTTGATCGCTTTTACCTTTTCCGGGTCCATCTGTTACACATCAAAATTACTCACTTCGATAGTGTCGCAAGTGTCGTCATTACAAGTGTCGCATTTTGGTCGCAAGTGTCAGAAAAAGCATACTGCCATAATTCCTATGTCATGCTTATAATGACATTGGAAGGACACTTGAAACACCTCAAACATTTGATTTGGAAGAAGAGGAATGGGTTAACAAGGTTATGAACCTCCTACCATTTGAAAGAACCACTAAAAATTGAGTTTCAGACGAGAACGCTCCCTTATACCACTATTAGGAGTGTTGGCGCTCCCTTATACACTTAGGGAGTGTTATAATGCTCTGTCTGCCCTTTTAGAGGAGCATTGCTACTGTTAAGAGTAATGGTGCCCTCCTATGCATTGTTAGGGAGCGTTATAGCGCTCTGATGCCCCTTTTTGGGGAGCGCTACCTATTCTGGGCAAAAATTGGTTTGTTGAGAAGAATGAGGAAAATATCTCTTCAATCTCCGAAGGCAGTTGGATTTGAATCCTTGGTCAAGCCATGATCTTAGGGAAGATCCATAACTGAAGGAGGAAAATCCTCAACTTACCCCAAAGATATCTCAAGTGGTTGGGCCTCTCTAAACCTATATAAGCAGGCCCTCTCATGGTGAAAAGGAGGAATAATTGGAGGCATGAAACCTATGATCTCATAGGAAACACACAGTGAAGTGGAGGAGAATAATTAGTGAAGTTATTGTCATTCTGATCGTGGGTCTTTTGAGCAAGGGTTAGACAAGGAGGACTTGATGAAGCTGCTGCACTCGCATCTACGGTTGTAAGTTTCCTTCGTTGTTGTTCTCTTTAATATAATATTCTTGGCCTATTTCTTTCAAATCTATGTTTGATCTCACATGGATTTGTCTCTAATAGATAGGTCTATTTCAAGCTAATATCAGTAGAGTAGGAAGTGTTTGTACTTTTGTTTGTCTACAGGGCTTATTGAGGAGCGAAATATTGGAGATCAACTCGGACCGTGCAGGGACAAACACCGGTAAAAGGTACTTATTTTCTCCTTCCTCCTCACACATTAGTTTATCTAGATCTAAAAGGAAGTTAGTGACCATGATAAGCATATTCTGTCTGAAGAGTTAAGAGTCTATCTCTCAAGAGGAGATCTACCTGTCCGCAGGGAGATTTTCCTTCAACAGAATTTGGCGACTCCACTGGGGATGAATAAAAAAAATTTAGTTTTGTTTTTCCTCATAGACCTTGTCTTACCCTTTGTTTCTTTTAGACCTTGTTCACCCCATATGTTTGATTTCATATGCTGATTGACTCCTTATTCCATCACACATACTTTGAATGCCAAAGTTCCACTGAGTTTTAGGATTTTTTGGACTTTTTTGGGGGTTTTAGGACACCAACGCTCCCCTACCTTGTTAGCAGGGCTCCAACACTCCCTGAAAGCCTTAGACAAAGCGTTATAACTCTCTGTTGCCCCTTACACTAGAGCGCTGACCTCTCTTTGCAAAAAATCCTTTTGAGAATTGCATTTTCTGAGATTCAGTCTCTGTTTTTTCACTTACTGAGCCTCTTTGTGATTCAATTCTTCTTCCTATTGACCTTTGACATCCTTCCTTCTGAGGAATAAGCACTTTGTTGTTCAGATTTTGTGGCCTTCTTTCTTCTTTTGAGTTTTTCTGCTGTTGAGAACTTGGAATCAATCCGTTGCTTTCTTCTCTCCTCTCTGACTCAGCAGGAACTCTGGTGAAGGGCATCAGAAATCTGTGAATCATCTTATTTGGTTCTTTGAGGTCATCTTTCTTAAGCATCTTTTTTTTGGTTGAGATTTCTTGATTCTCTTTGTTATCTTTTGTTTTCTTTTTGCTTCTTGTTTCAATCATAGCAAGAGGGTGTGTTGTTTGTGCGAAATTTGCTTATGCTTGTCTGAATCTCCTTGATCTGAAAGGATAGTTGGTAGGAGAATTTTTTGCATTGAATTAATCATCATTCGCATACAAATGACAAAGATACATCTTAGTGATTGGTTTTCATATTAGAAGGCATTTCTGAAATGTTTTAGCATTGCATCGAATTCGATTGAGAACCAATTGATTGAGGACATTCCATATTAGTGTTTGATAGTGAAAATGACTCTTTCTCCTTCCCTTAAATAGGCATTCATTGAAAAGAAACGATTGCTTATCATCTTTTATGCATCTTTTTGGGAATTGAGTCATCATTCCATCGGTTTCACTTTCATACACCCTTTGAGTAAAGAACAACTGTAAAACGAACACTAATTAAAAAATATCTAGAACATTTTTTGTTTTTTAGGATCTTCCACCAACAGTAGACTAGGGTTAGCACTTTGGATTAGGTTGTGAGTACAACTCTCCAAAGTTTTCAAAACAAACATTAGCATCCCAAGCTAGGGAGAGTCAAATCCAATTGTCGTATTGGTTTTCTGGGATCCCCCTCTCACACAAGGGTTACGCACTAGGCTGCATCCGGGTGAATTACGGAGATTATCCCTCCATGGTTCAACTATTTGTAGTGGTCGGATCATATATTGGGGGTCACTTGAATGTATACCCACGATTATGTGTGGGAGCCTCTCGGGTTGATTTCGGACTTGTTATCCTTCCCATACGTTTCGGATCGGACTGTCGACTGTACCTGCCTAGGGACTCACTGAGAATTGGTGTCTTTAGTTGCCATAATCTTTAGGTACTTACACAAGGTGACGGTGAAGGGAAGTCTCACTGTACCTGGAACAGACATTGGTCAAACTCACTCAGGCTCCTTGGAGGGTAAATCCACAATTACTGCGTGGAAGCTTGCAACAAGGTGAAAGTCCGTTAAGCAGGCCACCATTGTAATTGTTCCACCATATCTTGGCCCCTTCTTGACTTGATCACGCGACGTTGGATTTCATCACCAACTAGTACGATCCTCGAGAGAAGTTTTGTCTCCTTGGTTGATTCCTAGATTTTATTAGTGTATGTTGTTTCTTTTTGTTAGTTGGCCCTAGATTTTCAGTGTGTTCTGTTATTCTCCACAATTGAGCCCGTAGACGATAAAGGTCTTCGCCAATCATGTAGGATGCAAGGGATACCTCCGGAAGGCTATCAACCCTTACCTCCTAACCCACCAGAAGACAACTACCGTAGAGAGGTAGAAAATCAATCTAACGCTGGAAGCGTTATTGCTCCTCCGTTAGATAACTCAGAAGGTGCTTTGGTCACGGTTGAAAATCCCACTACATCTGTGTCGATAACTCCTCTCGAAACATTTTTGGTTCATTTAGACTCCCTTGGGAACGTCATAGATGAAGAGATCCCACGATTACCAGAGAGGATTTTTACCGAAACATATATGGGATCCACAGAACCAATATTTGGTGATGAGTATAGGACTCCTGTTCATCCTAGCACCACAGTAAATACCAATCCCACACTTGCTCGTTCTGTATGGAGGACTTCATCGGGACGCGATCTCTATGAACATTTCGAATCCTTTCGACAACCTTTTCATCCTCATGACCCTCCTAGTGAAATAGGACCATCTGGTCAAACCATGAATCACCCAGTCGATCAGGTTATTAACCCTATTGTTACACCAACACAAGTCCATCCTAATGCTGGACTCATCACCTCTACTCATCTCCAAGGCACTTCAATCTCTACCCCCATTTCTACAAGCTTTTACTCTACAGCTCCACATGTTCCACACGATCCTACTGGGACATCTGCTCACCTAAGAATGCAGACCCCTACTAGCCCAACACAACCGGCTAGAGGGAAACCACCATCTAATGAACCTTTCACTCCTAGAGGACTACCTTTCCATGATGGGCTTACCCCTCCTGGGGGACAACCCCCTTTTCATGCTCCTCCTGGAGGGAAACCTCTGTTTTCCAGTCATACCCCGGTCATAAATCCACCGCTGGCAGGGGGGCAACCCTCGTTTGTTGGAAATCCTTCCCAATCCCGGGGAGTATCTTCAAGAGGCACTTTTACTCAACCCCACGTTGGGGGGCACTCATATAATAACCCATTAGGAGGAGTATCCAATCCTGTTCCTTTCGGAACAACTTACGCACAATCTTATCTGGGCGGCATCCCAAACACCACCTGGAGTTCTCCGAGACCACAGTCTTATCCTCCTCATGGGTCTAATGTGTATCCGCCTCTGGAATCTACTCCTTACCATTCTAAAGGGAAAAATGTTTATCCTCCTCACAGGCAAATAAATCACCTGGCCTATAATGTTCAGAACCCACCGGGTTATGCAAATGTTTCTCATCCACCATCGAATCCTTCTTATCCTGTCTAGCAACAACCGTATGTAGGAGGACCTACTGGTTAGAACTATCCACCTAACCCAGTTTATGGTCCTACTGGTGTTCCTATGCCGCACCAGTATCATTCGCAAATTAACTGACAACTACCTTTCCTTGCGACTTTGGATCTCCCATACTTGTCTCGGTTAACTAATGATCCTATTTTTCATTCACCGGTTTGGCCAGTCATTCCAGCTAAAATTCCTTCTAATATTCCGAAATTTGACGAAAACCCTGGTGAAGATCCGAACAACCATGTGATGAATTTCCATTTGTGGTGCTCATCAAACTTCCTCATGGATGATTCTGTACATTTGCGTCTTTTCCAGCGAACACTTACCGGTTCGGCAACAAAGTGGTATATTGAACTACCACGTGCTTCTTTTCATGATTTCAATTCCCTCGCCATGTATTTCCTCATGCACTTTCAACTGCCTATTCGCTACGAGATGGGTATTGAACTCTTGACCTCCCTTCTTCAAACTAACTCCGTGCATATCTCTGACCATATTCATGAGTGGAGGCGACGACGAAGGATGATCAAGGCAGTCATTCCTGACATACTATTGGCGGAATGGTTTACTAAATCACTGTTACCCCTGATCGCTCACGATGTCGCTATGGGTGGTGCGGTCACAAAGGAACAAGCCATCGCTCGGGCTCAGTATTTAGATTTGGTTTATTCCCAATCTGGTACTTTGTATGATTTGCTTCCGAATGCTGCTCAAGCTAATACTGATCCATCCAAACCATCATCCTCATCTCATGCGGATAGTGTTATCAGTTCCGTCAAAACTCAATATTTTTCCCAATCGACCACACTCTCCTCTACCTCCCCTCAAACTTAAATCTCTGAGGTGAATGCAGTTCAATCTGCCCCTTCACAAAAATCCGGAGGTAAGAAGAAGACAAAGAATAAATCAAAAAATAATAATGAACAACCAAAAAATCAAACACCTGCTACCGAAAAGAAACCACAATGGAAACTAAAATTCCCATGTATCATTTGTGGTGACCATCACTACACTCGATATTGTCCACTTCGCAATGAAGTGGCCAAAATTTTCCAAGGAAAGTCACAACCCGCTGTGATTACTCAGCCTTTTCCACAACAACAATCCTTGGTTGCTGAAACTCCCTCTCCTGGGGGTAGTTCTAGCCATCCTAATGATGAGGACTCATCGAGTGCACATATTTATATGTTTAATGGGATTAATTTGACCACTCTCTCTAAGACATACAACACACCAGGTAACCCTGACAAAGGAAAAGACACTAACGGTACCGGTAATTTACCGGATCCATCATCATCCTTCGTTAGTCTTCCATCGGTTAATCCTCCATCTAGACCACTTCAGATTGAGAAACCCACGTTCGACTCTATCTTACACCCTCCTAAGAGCACTATACGTAAAGCTACCTTTAATCCTAGTTCAAGTCCCACCCAGAATTACAACATTGTTGAAGATTTGGGTCAAGCATCGTATGCTATGTCCGCGTTAGAAGTTCTACAACACCACCCCAGTCAACGTAGAATGCTCTTGGCCGCTCTTGGCGCTGTTGATCCTGAGTCGTCCAACCATATCATGTTTAACCTGGATGATTATGCGTCTCGACTCTCCCACCAACTTGCTTTCCAAGTTGATGTTGTTGTTCACAACCAACAAATACATCGAACTATTCTGGATGAGGGAGCCTCGACTTGTGTCATGTCTTTGGCGTGTTGGAAAGGTTTGAAATCACCAGCACTCAACAAATCCCCAATGATACGCGTCTTCGATGGGTGAGGTTTTCATCCCCATGGGCTTTTACAGTCCCTGCCCATCCAATTAGGTGGAAAAACTGTTATTGTTGATGTCAAGGTGGTCGATGCTCCCCTCGATTACAACTTGTTACTTGGACGAAGTTGGTTTTATGCTATGACTGCCCTTGCCTTGTCGGTTTTTCGATGTGTCCAATTTCCTCATCAGGGAAAAATTGTGACTGTTGATCAGTTGGATTTTTGCACGACCGATGCTCGTGCTCCCGCTACCAACAATATTCCTTTCTTGGGAGACCACAAGATCACGTATGAAAGCGTTGGTGTTGGCTTACTAAAAGATTCTAGCCTCATGGGTACCTTCTCTACACCACTTCCACCGACTACACATCATATTGCCACCGTCGATATGATTTCGACCGCGACTTATCAATCTTTGGAATCATCTGACCCTTGGATTGTAACTCGTCCGTTGGAATTCAATGCACTAGGTGACACCATGCATTGAAACCATCAAAAGCTTCAGAGAGTGAAACCATCCATGACCCAAGTCAACATGATCACTTTAGGCAATATATTAATGCAAAAGGAAAATAATTTACATATGTGTTTCTCACAACTGATCATCAACAAATCATCTCCATGCTCTTTAAATAGAGATCATGGACCAATTGGGTGTGAAGCCATGATTCAATATATTCATTAGTATCGAGGAAAATATTAACCATTGGATCACTTTGTGTTTAGAACATAATTGTGAGTGTTATATTAAGTAATTACAATGCAGGCTAAAGAAACAAACTATACCTAAAGATGCATTAGACCAATTTGATATTAACTAAATTCTAAGTATCTAAATATCCAATTGAGTAGATCATGTCCATAATTTATATCCCGCCATAACTCCATTAGTATAATTCATGTTTTCATTTGTTTAAAAATTGTCCATAGAATGTGAACTTTGTTGTCCTGAGCATTCAATGTTATAGATTATTTAATAAAATACATCTATGTAACTATTAGTAAAGGAAATTTTGAAGTCTAAAATGTGTCTCATAAGCAAAAACACCATTATTGAGTAGGAATTAAATAATCAATAGAATTTCAAGAAATTAAGTTAACATAATCGTTGAGTTTAAGCGATAAAAATGAAACATGACTGTGTGTCCTATTTTTATTTGACAATAGTTAACGATACATAAACCTTGTGTTAGTCAATATTTTGGTAAATATTCTTGAAATATGTTTAATCTCCCAACGATAAAAAAAAAAATGCAACATTTTATATTATCGCCATTTTTTTACAATGATACTCATTATTTTTTAGTTGGGATCGGATACTTATTCCTTCCCAAATTCCCCTATCCCATTACCAAAATGTATTTGTATCTAACGTTATTTGGGCTTCGAGATTTGGAGTTAATTGATTATCACTCCTAAGACATGTGACTATGAGGATTCCTAACTTATGCCAAATGAACCATTTCTCTAGGAATCAAACGTGGATTGGTAATTTGGTATAAATATGGTATAAGGAAGAAATATGTTTTATTGTTCTTATATATATATATAGTAATGAAAAATATGATATAAGGAAGAAATGTTTTATTATTTAAAAATGCTTTATATGTTAAGGAAAAGTGCATGTTGAATATTTTGAAAGGAAAAATAAAAACATGTTTTTTTAATAATTTTTAGCTTATGTCATTGAATTCACTAAAAGTATAAGTGTGTGAACTCATAAGATATAAAATAATTTTACATCCAACTAGTACCACACATTAATAAATTTAGTGAATTTGATGAGATAAATTGAGAACTTTTGTTTTCAAATTTGATGTACCTTATACTTTGTTGTAAACCACAATAGATAGAATTACTGCAGAAATCGATTATAATGTGAAGTATGCTATATAAATGAAAATGCTAACAAGACAAGATAAATATCCTACCTCGTTTGGACGTTTAATGAAGATCATTGTTGAGCACGCAACTAAAATCTTTGTACTTGCAACTTGTCCTCAACAACCAAGATACACAAGTATATGGTAATAATATATAATGTTAGCATATAAAATAACATAATCCATTAACATACATGACAAATACGTCCATGGAATAACAATTCAAATATTCGCAAGATATCAATTGGACAAGAAAAGAGTATTTATATTAAGATAATCAACATAAGTATACAAGTGACAAACTTCAGTACCGACACGTCTCAGAACTGAGAAACTAAGTCCCTTCAAGTTGGGCTTCCACCAAAGGAAAGCTCATATATGAGAGACAATGAGGTTCTCCATCAAACAGGGAAGAGCTTGGGGGTTGAACAATGTGTTCATACTTTCAAGGACAAAGGGATTTGGACTCAATGTGAAGTGAAATTTCTCCAGAGTATCTTTGCTCTCAAAAGTTGAATTCTCTCCTCATCCACGACTTGGATATGGCCCAATTTATAGCCTTCAAATAGAACTGAAGGGCCAATTCAGATCGTTTACAGTATATGGAAGGTCAAGGATCATGGATCTTTTTACTTGACATGGAAATCCGACACAATTTTTAATTTTGTGCAAAAAACTTGATGTACGCAAGTTGTAGTGGTGCAACCTATGTATACGCAAGCTGTAGTGGTGAAACCTGTGTATACACATGATGTATTACTGGTAGGGTATTGTATAATTATCCCTTGAGAGATTTGTTTTTCTTCCTTTCTATTTTTAGCTCTTTTAAAGCACTGATTAGTTTTTCTTTGAGGTTAACTTCGTCTTCTTCTTCATAATCCTCTTCATCATTTTCATAATCCATAAAGAGTACAATTTTTTAGTCACTGTCACTATCATCGTCCTCATCAAATGATGAATTGTCCTCCTTTGAGTAGAGACTTTTCTTAAAGAATTTATTTTTGTTTCTTCTCTTGTCTCCCTTTTGATATTTCTTTTCTTTCTTGGGAACTTCTTCTTCATCATTCTCTTTGTTCTTAGCATATGGACATTTATTAGCAAAATGACCAATTTTACCACAATTAAAACATTTAAAAGGAAGCTTACCTTTGTACTTATCAGTTCCTTTATTTAACTTCCTTACGAAGTTGGCCATGTCTTCATCTTCGTCTAAATAATCAATACAACTGCAACTTGGCTTTGACTTTGGCTCCTATTTATTCTTCTTTGTCTTCTTGGATGCCTTGAACATTGCTTCCTTCATAGGCTATAAGTATCCCATGTAGCTCATCCATTCTCAACGTGGAAAGATCTTCTCTTTCTTCTAGGGATGAAATTTTAGGATCAAATCTCATTGGAAGATATCTCAGTACCTTTTGAACAATTATTGATTCTTTAGTTTCTTCTCTCAATCCTTTAATGGCATTTACTATTTCATCAACTCGTAGAAAGTAAGCTACAATATATTCATCTTCCTTCATCTTCAGTTGTTCAAACTTACCTTTGTAGGTTTAAATCTTGGCCCCCTTTACTTTAGCATCTCCTTCGTAAATATTTTGAATTTTTTCTCAAATATCCTTTGTTGTATCACAATGCATACTCTTGACATATACTGAGTGATATAGGCCATTCAAAATTGCATTTGTGGCCTTCGAATTTTTTTCATTGAGTTTCTTTCCATCTTTATTTGTTGGAGGAGTGGTAGGTGTTGTGTATCCATCTATTACTCATTGCCAGACATCAAATCCCTGTGCTTGTATATATGTTTTCATCCTTCTGATCCAAAAGGCATAGTTTTGTCCATCAAACCGTGGTACTCCAATCTTAGCATACTCTATGATCTTCCTTCGAGTGATTTGATTTTTTTATGAAGGAGCCTCTATGATACCAATTGTTGGAATATTGAGAGGGGGGTGAATCGGTATTATGTAATTTATTACCACTTCCAATCATAATATATGATAATCAACCATTTATCACTTATGCCTTCATTTAACATTTCATAACCATATAACCATAAGCAATATCATTCAACAATATCACATCAAATAACCACATGCACAGTGCACCAGAATTTACGTGGAAACCCAAATGGGAGAAAACCACATAATGCTTTCTTATATAACAAAATAACACATTCATAGGAAGAACCAACTTCCAAATTCCCAGCACCAACTGTAAGGAGGCTCCAACCCCCTATTTGCAATCTCCAACCTGAAGGAAGCTACAACTTTCTAAATTCTCCTACAACTGGAAGGAGTCTCCAACCCCCTAGTTTACAGGCTCCTACCTGAAGGAATCTCCAACTCCCTAAGTTCTCCAACACCAATCGGAAGGAGGCTACAACCCCCTTTCCTCCCCCATCCTATCGTCCTAAAATATAAGTGTAGACTCAAATAGTCACTACCACTGATCAACCTGTAATTACCACTCTCACCGATACATCAACCTGTCATTCTCACTGTCACATCAACCTGTCACTATCAATGTCACATCAACCTGTCACTGCCACTATCTCTATCACTTCAACTAATATACCATCATCAACCTGTGTGTCTCAACCGTGTACCAAAGATTGGTATCATAACATGTATCAACCATATACCATATCACTCATTATATGTCTCAATCATGCTATACACCATGTACCAAAGATATATTCCAATGCATCGAATATATGCCTCAAGCATATACCATACAGTAAACCATATGCAAAGTATCCAAGATGTGTCAATGTCTCAACAATATGCCTCAAGTATACACCATAACAACCAAGATCATATACCAAGTATATGCATTAAATATATGCCAATATCACAAAGATGTGCCTCTAACACTGAACCATAAAAACCATACACCATGTACCAAGGATATATCTCAAGCATGTATCAATATCACTAAGACATGAACCTCAACCAAGTGGAACCATATACCAAAAAATGCCTCCAAGACATGCCTTAAGCATGTGCCATGCCATCCATTATACAAGCCTCAAAACTAACACATAAAAGACATATATTTACTCATAAACAAGATCTAATGCATACCATCTCAGACCAATAGACCAACCTAGTGCATATCATCTTCAACAAACAAAAGATAGCATCTTCTTCAAGTCATTTTCACAGATCTGTGACTTTCACACTATCAACCCACGGATGTCCACACCTTGCTCCACCATGATCCACATATGTATGTGCCTTTCTCAACTACAACCCGCGGATAACCTCAGAAAGATAATAGCATCATACTTTTCCCTTTTCTTCCCTTTGCTACCTCAGACTTCACCTCCTTAGATATGCTATGAAAATGATTTACCAAGAGATCACTTGAAAGATAGTTAATCATTGAAATTGTGTGTGTAAGAATGAGAGGCTTCTTGAAGTGTATTTATACTTGTCCATGTGACTTCTTTCCTTAACGTTAGGGTTTTTTATCACACAATTTGTACTTGCCCAAATCCTAAGGCAAGTGGATGCAATATTGGCGTAACATGGGGTGACCTATCATTGTCACCTTAATAGGAAACCCCTTTCTGTTTAGGAGTATATTAACACTACCCCAAGGGAGAAATCCCCAGTGACCTAAAGCGCTGATAACTAAGGAAAATATACAAGAAAAAATCCCCCTCTCACTGGTCACTCAAGTCAAAGGTTCTGTAGGTATTTAAGAGTTGAAGCAAATTGAAAATAAAGTGTACCTGCAACAAGAAAACAAAGCGAAAATATGGAAATTTCCAAGTACCAAATGATGTTAGTGCTTCATAAGACCAAGAACCTTTGCAAAATAGGCTAATTGATATAAAATTACAGCAATGTATTAATTTACAACAACGATAAGTATTTTGTAACGACCGCAATAAATATGCCTTGAAATTGCCTGAAAAATATAAGAAAGTGTAGCTTTAACTAGACATAATGATAATAAGTTGTCACAAGCAAAATTGGCAATGTCTAGCTAGCATTAAATGTCACTTTTGCAGAGAATTTGTTGCAGTTAGATGGCTGTAGCAATCTTTTGTAACAACAACAAATTCTAGTGCTCAAAATTGCAAGGAAACACCATGCAAACTTAGCATTTGTCTAGTAGATTGATTGGCAATTGTCACAAGCAATTTTTGAATGAGCTAAGTGCAAGTTATGTAGGTGAATGCAAAAAATTAGCATGAATTAGTATGGTTGTAGCAATAATTTGCAACAACAGAAAGTTAGCTAAGGAATTAGTCTAGTTTAGGATTAGTAAAAGTTAGTAAGAGCTTCAAGGAGAAAGCTTTGAGTGTTTGTTTGATCAATCATTCACTATAGTGAGTAGACTAGTTCCTTTTAGGGTTTATGGAGTCAACAATAGCAACAAAAAAACTTGGAGCAAAGTAGCAATGATAGTTCAAAGGAGAAGGGATGGATGGAGGAGGTGTTGGCAACCCAAGGCCTCAAGCATCTAAATCCTAGAAATAAATTTGCTAGAGAGTAAGGGATCTTAGGCCCTAGCGAATCTTCCTTCCTTAGACTATTAAGATAATGTATCTAGAGCAACAATGACTAGATAATGGTTTCTAAAGTGCTAGTATTTATGGCTCTAGAAGTTTATCTAAGTCAAAATCACCTTAGTAAAGTCTAGCAAATGAAGAGAAAAGAAGTAGCAATTTAAGTTCTTTACTCCTAGGGTTTGTCAAGCAAGCAATTTCATAATATTTAACATGAATAAGAAAATATACCATAACCATTCAAATAAAATGAAGAATTGCAGATTTACTTACTTCACCAAGAATAATCAAGCAATAAAACCCTAGATTGCCAAGTAACTTCACAAAAAAATGATCCAAGTTGCAAATTTTAGCCTCCAAGACAAGTGTGCCTCCTTATTTCAGCCAATAACTCCCAAAAAGGCCACAAATTTCAGACGACACTTAGTGTGTGATGAGTGATGATAAAAAACGAGAGTATTGTCTCTCTATTTATACAATATCAATGACCTTTAATTAATTTTAGGTCATAAAAAAGGGCCGGCCTGGCCAAATTACATCAAAAATCCAATTTTTTACATAAATGAAATAATTAACTCCTAAAATCATCATCAAGGGTGACGTCATGCCCTTCCAGGGTGACGTTGAGCCCCAAAGGTGAAACGTTGGGCTCCAGAAGTAGGATGTTTGGCCTCCAAAGGCCCTGGATGATGTCCACACGTGCCAATCAACTCACAATTGACCTCAAAGTGAAAACCCTAGCTCTAGATGACGTCTAGGGTCACAAAGGTGGAAGAGAAAGATCCCCTTAGGTCTAGGTCTGCCAGGGTGTCTCAACATCCTTCTTTCTTCCTGGTGCAAGTCTCTGACATCTTCTTGCCCTTGGCTGGGTTTTCAACATCCATCTGTGGGCTTTCAGCCCCATGAAGGTCCGAGCTAATCATTCCCCCATGTGTACCTGTCCACTGGGAAAGGTCATGCAACAACAACAAGTACGCCCTCAAGGGGTTCATAAGTCACAACGATCATAACATGTAAATCAAATCCAGTAATCAAATTACCCAAACATGTGCATCAAAGCCCCCTTTACCTAAACAAATGCTCAAATACGTTATGCAACTTAACAAGTCAAGTTTGGAGAGGGTCTTAGGGTGTCCTATTGGGATAATCCTCCTCAAGTTTGGGGTGTTTCCTAGGCGAGATCCTATCCAAGCCATGTAAGTGTATGAGGTGGCGTGGGGTAATTGTTTGGTCATGGGGTGCAGTGATAACAAGGAAATGTAAATCTTACATGTGGGTGCCTTTGTAGGGGGCGAGCTACACCTTGTCATGGATGCCATTGTTTCCTATCCCATTCACTGCCTTTTATTCATAGCTTCATTGCTTTTGATCTTTTTCTTTCATGCTTCAAGGGAAGAGCTAA
>ML796676.1:177235-197929 GCA_009831015.1 Picea engelmannii
AGTGTTGATTTTATTGATGAAGTGGAATTGGATGTAGTACCCCTTGATGTATGTGGAGTAGTGTTTGGAATCCCTTACATGTATATGAGGGAGGCAATATTCATGTGGAGAGCCAACCAATACTGATTGATCAAGTATGGGAATTCCTACATCATCAATGCGCATAAAGGCAAGTCAAAGATCTCACTGGTAAGTGCCAATCAAGAAAATAAGTTGATTAGTTCTAGTAAGCAATATGTTTTGTTTTTCTCAAGAGAAAATCAATCTAATGATGAGTCAATGAGAGTGAAGGAATCCCTGGAGGGGTGTACTTAAGAGAAGAAACAACAGTTGGAGGAGTTGCCACAGAAATACAGAGGAGTGTTCTAGGAACCTAAAGGGATACCACCTAAGAGGGAAGTGGAGCACAAAATACAGTTGTTGAAAGACTTCACATTGTTGAATATTGGGTTGTATAGACAATCCATTTTGGATACGAATGAAGTGAAGAAGCAATTGCAAAAATTGTTGGAGCAGGGTGTAATTCGAAAAAGTAACTTACCTTGTGGGTCACCCATTATAATTATTCCCAAGAAGGATGGGATTTGGATAACTTGTATTGATTACATGGCATTAAACAAGATTACACTAAAGAATCGGTACCCCCTGCCAATGATCGATGATCTATTGGACCAATTATAGCATGCCAAGTACTTCACTAAGATAGATTTGAAATTAGGATATCACCAGGCACGAGTCAAAGAAGAAGATACATGTAAGACTACCTTCAATACAAGGCAAGGTTTGTATGAGTGGTTGGTTATGCCATTCAATTTATGAAATGCACCGGCTACATTTATGAGACTAATTAATTTTGTTTTATGCCCTTATATAGATTCATTTGTTATTGTCTATTTGGATGATATCTTGGTTTATAGTGCTACCTGGGAGGAGAATATGTCACATCTTATGCAAGTGTTAAAGACTCTGAAAAAGCACCAGCTACTGGAAAATCTCAAGAAATGTGAGTTTGCTCAGCATTGTTTGGTGTATTTGGGGTATCTGATCACTGGAGGGGAGCTCAAGATACATCTCGCAAACATGGAAGCCATAATGAAATGGCCAATTCCTACAAATGTCACTGAAGTTAGTATTTTTGTTGGGGTGACACAATACTTGTGGAAGTTCATAGCCTCATTTTCAACGGTAGTTGCACCACTCCATGCCATAACAATCAGTGGTAAGAGTTTCTAGTGGGGGAAGAATAAAAAAAGGGCCTTTGATGAGATGAAAATAAATATTAGTCAAGCACCAGTTCTCGCACTACAAAACTTGCAGAATCCTTTCTAAGTGGAGACACATGCAAGTGGGTATGGCATGGGAGTAGGGAGGCAGGCTTGTTTGTTATCATTCTGAATTATTTCATGGGTCATCTCTCAACTACCCTACCTACAACTTGGATCTCTATGGTAAAGGAGAACATCATCTACACACATCACCAGCCACTACAATATGTGCAGGCCTAGAGTAAGCTACAACAAACTAGACATTACAAGTGGATGGGGTTTTTACAACAGTTTCATTTGGTCATAAAGTATAAGAAGGATAACACAAATAAATTGGCATACATTCTTTCACGACCACCCACATCTAATATTATAACTTTGGTAACTCTAATGCATATGGAGTCGTTTACCCACAATGCATACAAATAGGCATACATAGAAGATGGGGACTTGAAAGAGGTGTTTCAACAGCTACAAGGCCAAATTCATATAGAAGAGGGTGATGGAAATGATGACTATAATTTCCAAAATGGTTTTCTCTACAATATCAACAAGCTCTGTGTTCCTAAAGGTGAGGGATTACAACTTATTAGAGAGGCTCACACCTCCAAGGTTGCAGGACATTTTGGTATTGGGAAGACAGTTACCAACTTATAGAGATATGTGTATTTGTAAATTTTAACCTTGTATAATATTTTACTGCAAACAAATTTTCAATAAAAGAATAGAAAATATACAATGGAAAATACATACATTACACAGAGAGTTTTCCCCTGGAAACCCAAATCGGGAAAACCGACATATTCTATATTCATTCATCGTGATACATTATTCACAATACAATATACATGTAGGAGCCAACAACATCCAAAACCCTTACCCAATGACTTGGATTAGTAAAAAACCTAATTCCTTAACCGGAAATAGAAAACCATCGGAAAAAACGATGTGCCAAAAAACTTCCCAATAATGGACACGAAAATCGAGGTGACACAAAAAATGAGGCAAAAATGTGACACAAAATATAACACATACCCAAAAGTATTGGCCCAGAATGAAATAATATGTAGAATGGTATATTAGAGGATGTATACTTTGTTGTACCAACAAGACCAACAACAGAAAGGAAGGTCTATACCATCCCTTACTTGTACCTACTCGACCTTGGGAAAGAATTTCCATGGATTTTGTGGGAGGTTTACCAACAATCAGGAAGGGATGTGACTATATGCTTATTGTAGTTGATAGGTTCAACACAAGTTTCATTCTCACGCCTTTTAAAAATACCATCACTGGACAAGAAGAAAAAAATAAGTTCTTTGAAGAGGTTTGGGTGCACTTTGGGATACCAAGGAGCATCATCTCAAATAGGGATACTGGATTTCTTAGTGCATTTTGGACTATGTTGTGGGAGAATATGGACACTAAGTTGAATAGGTATACAACATTCCATCCACAAACAAATGGGCAGAAAAAAGTAGTCAACAAGACTTTGGTGCATCTTTTGAGGGGTTACAATAAGAAAAATCTGAAGACCTCGGATGAAAATTTGATCTATGTACAACACTCTTATAAAAGAGTAGTCCACACTTCTACAGGTAAGTCCCCTTTTGAAACTTGCTTTGGATATTTTCCACCTTCACCCTTAGATGTTTTATATGGACAACAAGGAGGAGTGACAAAGGACCTCATAGGAGATGCACTAAAGGAATAAAAAATTGTTGAGAAGATCAAGCATATCTATTTGCAAGTACGAGAGACACTGAAGAAGTCATAGGAAAAGTACAAGGCTAGACATGACCAACACAAAATAGAGAAAACATTTAAAGTGGGAGACTAAGTATGCTTACAATTGAATAAGAAAAGACTATAGGGTCCTGGTAAGAAGATCAAGGCTCTGCGGTATGGTCCTTTTGAGGTATTAGAAAAGGTGGGAGATCATGCCTATAGACTCAGTATACCCCCATACATGTGCATTTACTCACTAGTGAATGTGGAGAATATCAAACTCTATGAGCCCTCCATGTTGGATTAGGCATAGGCGCAGGTCCTACCTTCCATAGAGGATTTAGCACCAGATGCTCAGGCAGATTTGGTAGAAGAATTTTTTTTGTAGAAGCAGTCCAGAACTACAAGATAGGGGCAACATGACCTTGGACAAATTGGGTTGAAAGGACAACTTCTAGGCAAAGAAAAATGGTTCTCCATGAAGAAGGTAGAGGAAAATTTTCCTCAACTCATTTAGTAAAGATTTTGGGGACCAAAATCCTCCCTAAATGGGGAGGTATGATCTAGATTGGATCATTATATTATTTTTTATCTATCTCACTAATGTTTTGGTGGAAAACTTGCAGGAATCATCTTGGAGGGTCATTTTGGTGGCTGGTTCAAATTTGTAAATTTGGGTCCAAAAAAAAATTAGAAATTTTCCGAAGCCAATTTGAGGCATCAAACAACCTTTTTTGTTGTTCATACCTTTCTAAGTAGGAATATTCTAAATTCTACGCATTGATAGCTTTCCAACTATGCAAACCATTCGTCAATGGAAGTTCATATGAGAAAGTTATGCCTCCCACAAGTTGAACTACCATATTGATCACCATGGTGCGAGTGGATGCCACATCATCCTCCATTACTTAGACATGTGGGGCTAGCCACATAGTGGATTTTCTATGAAAATTATAGAAAGTCCAAAACCTTATCACAAATTGAAGGTTGAGGAAGTCAAAAACCTATCCCTAGATGGCTATCAGGATATGTTAAATATCGGGCCACTAAGAGGAGAAGGGGTTCCAATATTTTGTGTTGTATCTTGCTCCATAACTGAGAAAAACATATGAGAGTGGTATTATGTGATCATAAGAGAGGAGGAGATATTCTATAGCAGCCATACAGGCCACAGGTCAAAGGCAAATCCACAAAGAGTGCCTCTTTCTTTGTATTTTCATCATTTCTTTACTAGAGAAAAGAGAGCAGAGCAACCTCACCTTATGGTTGGGTTTTCTCCCATATTTGGTTTCCTAGGTCATATCTTGTGTTTATTTGTGGATGGTGTGAATTTATTTTATTGTTCTCTATTGTTCTGCATTTTATCTATTTTATCAATAACTAAATATTATGGAGGTCTTAAGGAAATTAACCTTAATAGTAGAGATTTGTGTATTTTATTAGATCTGTCGTGACAAACTATTTCAGTGGAATATCCATGACACTTTACGGATCAATTTTGAAGTTCTTCAAATATTCCTAATCTAAGGCCTCCTTTTGAACCCCGTTGTCCAATTTTAGGTGGGTTTTACAAATATATTTGAACCCCCTTAGGTAACCTTCTAAATTATGCAAAAGACTTCAAAGTTATGGACTGGATTGTTTTCAAGTGAAAATATTCTTTTGATTTCCTCCTGACAACCTTGATTTGTCTTCTTTATATGAGAAAGTATTAAATTTCTTGTTGTTCATGTACTTGTTTTTCAAGAAAGAAGCAATATAAACCAATCAACACACACAAAAAGATCCTAAGACCCCCTTATTCAATTTATGGCCGGTCTAGGAGTGGAGTGTTTTTTTTACTAAGTCACAATTATCCTTTTAACTCGCATAGAAAAACATAAAGCACCTTTATTACTTATTACTCCTTTTACAAATGCCCTTATATCTTTAAAAAAACTTCTTATGTCTCCTTTTACAAATGTTGTCGTTATAACACCTTATAAAAGGTGACAAACACCCTTATAACCCCTTAATGCACCGCATCACTAACTTCAAAATGAATGGAATACTTTACGATTTACTTTACCAACACAAAATGTCTTCACTTTGATTTAACAACTAGCATTACTTATGTTAAATTTCTTTTAAATGTTAGTGATCAATTCATAATCACTTTAATCATAATAAGTATATTGACTACAACTTTAGAGTGACCTAAAAATAAACCACTCAAATATTTTTTTTTAATAATACTACGTTAGGGTTTAAATTACACATGGGATTATTACCTCACTCCTTCCTATGAGCATGGAATATTGGTGTGAATTATTCATCAACTGGGGGGGATTTTCTTTATGTTGTGCAAGCATTTTATTTACGTTGTGCGGGGGCATTTTCCTGCATGTCATCTTCTAGATATAAAGGTTGCACATTGTCTAGAAGGCGGTTCAACACCTCCTACATGTTTTTTAGTTTTTTTTCACAAGATTCAACAGATAGTAACTCCTTGGATATATAAATGTGGATAACACTCAAGTTGTCCATCAAGTTTTGTCAATGGAACAATTGAAAAAAATAAATTCTAGATATTATCTTTATTTGCACGACATTTTGTTAGAATATCAATAATATATTGTGCATCTTTTGGACTTACATTTGTATCATCTTGGAGAAACCACGGAGAGAAAAACTCTAGCATAAGTAACCATTAAACTTAGAAGAAGAAATACCAGAAGGGAACATGTGATGGTGATGTCAAAACCTCTTGCAGTGGCTCCGTTCTTAGTGCTCTACACTGAGCAAGTGAGCACCATAATGTTGTTTCTCTTTATGAATTCATCAAACATGCCAGTGTTATACCGAATCTCATTACCCCTATATCCAAAACATTGTGAGCTTCACATCTTGCAACCAGTGATACAACCTCATCCAATTTCCAATGCTAGTCGAAGGATTCGATAGATTAGACTAGTGTAGGGTTGTTGCGAAGATCGAGGCCGCTCACATTAATGTTATATACATATGCATGCCTTGACGATGGAATTAAATTCTTTGTTGTATAAAAGTGTCTCCCGGAAAATTGACATGGTTAACATATATTACCAAATAAAAAAATCACCAAGATGGTGTTTCTTGTCCGTGGGAAAAAAGATCATTCCAAAATAAATTGTTGTCTCGTTTTCACCCTTCCAACCGCCATATAGACAACAATAAAAATAAGAGAAGAATAAAATTCTTATGTCTACTTAAATAACTGCAACTTATCATCAACATAAGAGGGTCTCGGTCTTCTTCGTGCGATAAATCTTCTTCACGTAAAATTTCAAGATTGCCTTCATAACGAGTGGGGATTAACCCTTCTTTCCCAACACATCCTCCTCACATGGACACAGGCTCTCACAACCTTGTTCTCATAAATTATTCTTCCACATGATCATAAGTATCAAACAATGCTTTGATACCACCTGATAAAAATGTGGAGAAAGAAAATAGCCAAGAAAGTAACTAACAAAATCAAGAAGACAAAGAAGACGGGTGGAAAGGGAACCAAGTATAATCGATTCATATGTACATCAATGGTACATTAATAATACATCTCAATGTAATGACCCAATAATTGTATCGTAACTAACTAATTGTTAAGGTCTAGTTAGGACTTATGATTATTTATAACACTATATACATGCAAGAAAGTATTTTCAATTATAGCATTCTTGATATTGTTGACTTCATAAAAAATGGGCCTTAAATGAAATTTTATTTTAGTGGAAGTCCCTTTCATCCAATCAATAATAATTTAGGAATCATCCATCACCTGTAACTCATTAGTAAATTTGGGTCATTTTTCGACGACCCTTTCAACATAATTTCGATGTGATGTTGTCGGGATCATGACAAACATTTCCCCCTTCAAATTGTAGATTTTAACTTTGTACAATATTTACTGCAATCATATTTTCAGTAAAAGAACAGAAAATATACAATGGAAAATACAAACGTTACACAAAGATTTTTCCCTTGGAAACCCAAACCGAGAAAACCAACATATTCTATATCCATTCATAGTGATACATTATTTATAATACAATATACATATAGGAGTCAGCGGCATCCAAAAACCTAACCCAATGACCTGGATTAGTCAACAACCCTAATTCCTTAACTGGAAATAGAAAACCATTGGCAAAAAACCATGTGCCGAAAAACCACCCAACAATGGACATGGAAATCGAGGCAACATGAAAAACGAGGCAAAAATGTGAAGAATATAACACATTTCCAACATTCTCCCACTTGTTGTTTTCTTTGCATAGGGGTTACAGGGTTACATAGTCAAAAATCTAGGGAAGCAATGCCCATGGATCCTCTACACCCAGAGAACTTCTCAGTGTTCACATATTTTGTTAATGAATCTACAACATTCTTCAAAGTGTCCATCTTCATCAACAACACTTTCTTTTCTTCAACCATGTCTCTCACAAAGTGATATTGAATATCAATATGCTTTGTCTTTGAATGATAAGTCGGGTTCTTCACTAGAAATATTGCACTCTGAATATCACAATCTATCCTTACAACTTGTTGTACCAACCCAATACCTGAACACAATATTTGTAACCATACTGCTTCCTTACTTGCATGAGTGGCTTCCATGTATTCAACTTCTGTATTTGAAAGTGCCACTACAGCCTATCTTTTGCTCATCTAACTTATTTCTCCTCCAAACATGTTAAACACATACCCCCTTGTAAATCTCCTATGATCCATATCTCTAGCCTAGTCTGCATCCACAAAGCCATGTATAAATAACACTCTTTCCAATCCCAGTATTCCTTGGTAGCACAATTTGTGGTTAGTAGTGCCACGCAAATACCTAAAAACCCTTTTTTATTGTTGTCCAATGCTCCTTCCCTGGTTTTGACATATACCTACTCAAAACTCCCACTGCATGTGCAATGTCCAGTCTAGTACATACCATTGCATACATCAAAATTCCAACTGCACTCACATATGGAACACGAAACATGTCCTCCTCCTCTTCATGTGTCTTGGGACACTGATCCGTAGATAACTTTACACCAACAGAAATAGAAACCTTGATCAGTTTACATTCCTTCATATTAAACATCTGTAATATCGTCTCGACATATTTTCTCTGATTTAACCAGATTTTCCTCTTTTCCCGATCTCTTTTAATTTCCATGCCCAAAATTAAATTTGAAGCACAGATATCCTTCATATCAAATTTAAAGGACAACTGATTTTTCACATCCTGGATAATCTCCTTGTTGTTTCCTATCAGCAACATGTCATCCACATACAAGACCAAATAAATCAAATGATTAGCAATTAATTTAAAAAACACACAATGATCCTCTTTGCTTCTTGTGAAACCAAGTCCCAACATATAAGTATCAAAATTTTGATACCGCATCCTTGGTGATTGTTTTAAACCATACAGGGACTTTTTCATCTTGCTTACCAGCTCCTTCTTTCCCTTCACAACAAACCTTTTGGCTGCTTCATATAGATTTCTTCTTCTGTATCCCCATGTAGGAATGTTGTCTTCACATCCATATGTTCTACTTCAAAATCAAATGCAACAGCAACAAATAACATAAATCTTATAGAGGTTAACTTGGCAACAGGAGAAAAAATCTCACCAGAATCAATTCCCTCAACTTGGGAATAACCCTTTGCTACTAACCGAGCTTTGTATTTATCCACTTTTCCTTCTGCATTCAACTTATTTTTAAATATCCATTTTCTTCCAATGGGATTTCTTCCAGTCGGCAACTCCACTAGATCCCAAGCCTCATTCTTATCCAAGGCTGCCATTTCTTTGTCCATGGCCTTTTTCCAGAGATTTCCATTATATGAATCCACTACCTCCCTGACAGTTCTAGGATCATCATCAGTAATAGACAAAGTGAAATTTGAACGGAAACCAGATGGATTATACCTTTTTGGTAGCCTTCTTTCTCTAACCATTCTCCTCAATACTAGAGTATGGGGATCTTCTTCTTATTATTCATGTTCTTATGTATAGTCTGATTCATCATCCTTTAAATCAAACTCTATTTTATTTGGTTCTTCCTTACTTGGTAGGACTTCCTGTTAAACAACATCCTTAATTTCTCTAAATACCACATCTTAGCTATACACTACCTTCTTATTTTCTGGGTTCCAAAGATTATAAACTTTGAGACCATCTTTATATCCAATAAAGATACAATTTTCAACCTTCTTATCTAGCTTACTCATGTTTTCCTTTGGAACATGAACATATGCATCACAACTGAATACCTTGAGATGTGTGAGACAAGGTTTCTTACCAATCCATACCTCTTGTGGAGTCTTGTCATCTAGTGTTGATGAGGGTGATATGTTGACCAGGTAACATGCAGTACCCACTTCCTCTACCCATAATTCTTTCCCTAACCCGACACAACTAAGCATGCACCTTGTTTTTTCCATCAGCGTCATGTTCATCATTTCTGCAACTCCATTATGTTGAGGTGTGTATGGAGTAGTCTTATTCCTTTCTATACCTCACTTCTTACAGAATTATTCAAATTCATTCCCGCAGAACTCTCCACCATTATTTGTCCTTGACACCTTAATTATTTTCTCTGTTTGATTCTCAACAAGAGCCTTAAACTCTTTAAACCTATCAAAGACTTCATATTTATTCCTAATGAAATATATCCAAGTATTCCTAGAGAGTTCATCTGTAAATGAGACACAGTACACATATTTTCCCAATGATGGGACTGACACAGGTCCAAAAACATCACTGTGAACTAGTTGTAAAATTCTTTCTTCCCTCATTGCACTAGAGGGGAATCTTACCCGATTCTGCTTCCCATATACACAATGCTCACATAAATCCAAATCCAGAGAGTAGTTAGACATACCTTCAACCATACCTTTACCGTGTAGTAGTCAAAGACCCTTCTCTCTGATATGCCCCAATCTTTGATGCCACAACATAACCTTTTCTCCAGATACTGTAGGAGTTCTTTCTTCTTCAACTCCAATATCAGGAACAATGGAACTATTACACCATCCTGTAGGCTTCCTTTTCAAATATTGTTTTTACCCCTGCATTGTCCATTTTTCTTATAGAAATCAAATTTATGGCCAATCGTGGGATGTGCAGAACACCGGGTAGTTTTCTAATCCTTCCATCTATGAGCCTCAACTTGACTTTTCCTCAACCTATGATTCTAGTTGTCGATTCATCACCAAGGAAAACATTACCTCCATCATACCTTTCATAACAGAACCACTCCCTGTGGGAGTTCATATGAAAGGATGCACTTGATTCAACCAACCATGCCTCGTGATCTACATGTGTGCTTGAAGGAGCCAAGTACACATCCCCTCCTTCTCCCTTGGAGGTCTTTTCTTCTGTAGAAGGACGTTCTTCAGATCCCTTATTTTTCTCAACTTTGGATCTACACTCCTTGTAGTGCCCTTCTTTTCCACATCTCCAACATACCTTTACAAAATTTCTGGGAGATTTAGATCTACCCTTAGAATTAGATCTCCCACTTGAGAACTTAGATCTATTTCTTTCCTAGGAGCATCCTCTTGCAAATAATGTGTATGGGCTTTGTCCTTCCATATTATTCTATCTCATATCCTCTGACAACAAGGATGCGACCACTTCATCAATATTCAAGGTAGTTGTATTACTACCTATGGACACAACCAGACTATCCCACGAGTCTGGTAAAGAACACAGTAAACCGATACACTTATCTTCATCTGAAATTTTAATCTCAATAGATACTAATTGACTTACCACAATATTGAAGGCGTTCAAATTATCTGTCATTGAGTCTCCCTCTCTCATCCTCAGGTTATACATCTTCTTTCTCATAAATAGTTTATTTACTATGGACTTAGATTGATACAACTTCCCCAACTTATCCTATAAATCCTTGGCTATAGCTGCCTCTGACACATTCAGTAATACTGAATCTGAGAGACACAATAAGATTGTGCTCTTCACCTTCCGATCCAACTTTTTCCAGACATATTTTGAAGTTCCTATAGGTGTAGTGTCTGGATCTACCATGATCCAATGATATATGTCCACCAACAGATCTTCCATCTTGAGCTTCCACAGCTCAAAACTTTTCCCATTAAACTTCTCGATCTCCATTTTCAAATTTCTTACCATTTCTTTTCACCTGAAAAATCAATACCACAGATCTCCCACTGTAACAAGGCTTATCTCGGTCTAGATCCAAACCCTTGACCACAAAGGCGTCCCCCTGAAGCCAACAAATCTCTGACACCAAATGTAGATTTTAACCCTGTACAATATTTACTGCAATCATCTTTTCAGTAAAAGAACATAAAAGACACAATGGCAAATACAAACATTATACAGAGATTTTTCCCCTGGAAACCCAAACCAGGAAAACCAACATATTCTATATTCATTCATAGTGATACATTGTTTACAATACAATATACATATAGGATCCAAAAGCATCCAAAACCCTAACCCAATGACCTGGATTAGTCAACAACCCTAATTCCTTAACCGRGAATAGAAAACCATCGACAAAAAACCATGTGCCGAAAAACCACCCAACAATGGACAYGAAAATTGAGGGAACATGAAAAATGAGGCAAAAATGTGAAGAATAGAAAACATACCCAACACAAATTTCATTTATGGTACCGTCTCAATTCTGACAAATGTTCTTGTGTCTCACTTTTGACGTATCTTATGGAARCGTGTCATCCAAGGCTCAATTTTACATTGACAAATTGTTGTCACACTGCYGACGTATATTTACATGTCGTCTTACTTCTGATGGAAATGTATGGTTTACGTGTTGTATCCACTATGATGGAAAATGYCGTCACAATAGARATGACCATAAAAAAATTTAGAGCCTAAACTACGATAGAAGACGTTGTCCTAACGCYGACACTAGAAACTACGCATCGATGAATTTTCCATATATGTGATGTTTTGGATAGTTGGAAGGGCGTTGAAAGTCAGACAACTGAAGAGTATTATGGTGTCACAATTGAGACGAAAGGGCCATCGGAATACTGACGCACTATAAGTGTGTGTGTGTGTGTGTGTGTGTGTGTGTTAAAGCACTGAAATTTTCTTGGAAATAAAGGGATAAAAAAATTTATACCCCCCTAATACATAAGTAAGAAGAATAAAAAATTGCAATTGGCCTCCTTACAGGACAAAATGTAGTCTATAGAAATAATCAAGAAGCTGTTAAAAGAAAAAAAAAATGGTCTTTCAAAAATTCCACAAATCTCTTGTTAGTCTCTAACTTTGTTCTTGATTAAGAGAGTGTCCCTATTCCTTAATCCTCCCTGCTAATGCTTTGTTGCCTGAAATTTAATTTTTACCCCTTGGTTTAATTTGTCATGTTTTGCAATTTTTGCAGCTTTAAAATTATTTTCTTAAGTTTTTAAAGGTTTAGGATTTGATTTGATGAATATTGTCACATCACTTGTCTATTCATTTTTGAATTTTCAAAATTTATGCCAAGTCATGAATGGCGCTACAGGAATAGCATTATTCCTGCAGTGCTAGGGATAATCATGTTTTTGCATGCGCCAGCTTGCCCTGATCACGTCATAATTTTTCAAATCGTGATTAGAGGATCTGCATGCTTCTCCATGATCTTTTCTTAGGTTTATACTACAATTATAACAACTAAATGCAAGGGATTGACTTGTACCTGCATTACCCACATCAAATCAATGTGTTTGGATATCATTAACAGAACCATCACCTTCTATTTTTAGTGTCTCGGATTTCTTATGCAAAGATCAAATTGAAGGAATAAGAGATTCTTAGTTACTAATAGCCCACAAGAACTCAGAATTCCAATCAACAATCCTCGCAGATCTATTTACATTACCATACCAGTAGCATGGCACCGAAGAAGAGTGGAAGGATTATTAGAATGGAACCTGAAGGCACATAATTACTTGAAGCATACCCCCAAATGGCATAGAGGTTTAAAGATGCAGAGCCTTTAAATTTCCAGTTGGTGAAGGTGGTGGAAGAAGGAGAATGTGGTTATGGAATTCCTGAATTGGTACTTAATTCCAGAAAAACAAAACCCTAACTAGAAAAATGGAATACCACGTAGTTGAGTAAAGAAGGAATAGCATACCGCTTTGTTGATCATCCACATGTATATCACGTGTGAGGGTAGCTTTTCATTGGTTAATCTTCACCATATCAGACTGTTAATTCACATTAATGGGGATTATCCTCTCAATTTACCCTACTTCCTACTTAAGAGTTTATCTAAAATGTCCAAGAGGGTGCAATCTCATCTTGCTACAGCTAAAGCAAGTCTTTTTCACCGGGGTTTAATAAAGACATTGATAATTTCTTATTTAAATGAAGTCCAAAGACCCTGGGATTGGCTTATTCATTCTTTAGGAAATGATTCACAGTCAGTTAAATCCAAAAAGGCCAAAGGGAAGAAATCATCCCAAAAGAAATAGACTGGTGAAGCCACTGAATTCCTTATTAAATAAGAATCATCTGCAACTAGGGTAACACAGGATAGCAAGAAGAAGATGTAGGATCAACAAACTGTTGGAAAGGTTCCTGAAGGTTAAGGTCAGGAAAAAGCTACCACTAGTCGAGGAAAGAAGTCTAGAACAAATGAAGACATTGACATATTTCATAATCCAGATATAAAGAGGGAAATTAATGAAGATGAGGATTATACTATGAACCCAGTTCAAAGTCCATTCAAGCAGAAACATAAATCTACAAGTAAGAAAAATGAAAAGGCAAAAAACAGAGCAAAAAGACAACACCTGTGCCTAAGTGCCCAAGGAGAAACTCCACCAAAGATGCTAATAAATTTAGGTTAAATTAAAAGGCCATGTTTCATCGGTCTATTAAAAAGGAGAGTCTCATAATTATAGAGGATGATTCAGAAGATTCCAAGACAGACATCAAAAAACAAGCAGAGACACCTTCTTTGCACAGGACTGAGAAAGAATCTGAAAACTTGAGGAAGAGACAAGAAAAGAGAAAACATGTTTCTCAATACTCCAGGAGACCTATGACAAGAGAAAACACAAAATCAAATTCAATATCTGAATCTGTGTTTAAAGGTACAGATGTAGTTTATGATGACAGAGATTATCTTTTTGTAGAACCAGAAAAGCTATAGGAAATACTATTTTTTTTTACCTGTTTTAGTCTTTATCCTCAATAGAGGTTTCAGAACAGTTGGAGATGAATTCGTTGAAACCAAAAGAGGTTTTTGTTTGGAACATGCCCCTTCACAGAAAACTCTCTTGGTTTTTGCACAACTATCACATTTTAAGAGATTCAAATTTATCTTTGAGGCCTATTGTTTTGAGATTTCACAATAAATAATTTCATGTTTTAGTCAGTAATTTTGGGAGATGTTTTAGAATAGTTGGAGATGCATTTTCGGAAACCAAAAGAGGTTTTTTTTGGGAATGGCCCCCTTCACAAAAACCTCTCTCATTTTTTACACATCTATCACTGTTTGGTATATACGAAGATATTGTTGGACCCTATTTTTCAGGAATTTGCCAAATTTATTTTCCTAAAAAATATCATGGACAACAGTTGACAAGCCACATCATCAATTCAACTTGGAGATCAGATTTGATATTCTCCTTGATTATTTGAAACAAGAAGCTAAATATAAATGAGGAGGTTTTCAGATCCATTTCTTTTGGATCTTGATAATTATGTATTGTTTCTATATAAACTCCATAGAAGGCAAAATTTAGGTCGAAAGGTTGGCATTCCAGGGACTTGCTTTGAACTCTTTGTAAGACAGTTTTATTCCACATTGATACTTAATGGAAAAGACATGTTCATGGTCAGATTTTCTCTCATTTCATTTTCTATTTCTTTTATTTCTTCTCTGTGATCTCGTCTCGGGTTTATACTGCAATTATAACAACTAAATGCAAGGGATTGAGTTGTACCTGCCTTATCCACATCAAATCAATGTGTTTGGATATCATTAACATAACCATCACCTTCTATTTTTAGTGTGTCAGATTTCTTGTGCAGAGATCAAATTGAAGGAACAAGAGATTCTTAGTTTATAACAACCCATGGGAACTGATAATTCCAATCAACAATCCCCGTAGATCTATTTACATTACGATATTAGTAGCATGGCACCGAAGAAGAGTGGACAGATTATTAGACTCGAACCTGAAGGAAAAAAATTACTTGAAGCATACCCCCAAGTGGCGCAGAGGTTTAAATATGCAGAGCCTATAAATTGCCAGGTTGTGGAGAAAGGTGGTGGAAGAAGGAGAATGTGGTTATGGAATTCGTGAATCAGTTCTTAATTCCAGAGAAACAAAACCCTAACTGAAAAAAGGGAATACCACGTAGTTGGGTAAATAAGGAATGGAATACCGCTTTGTTGATCATCCACAGGTATATCACGTGTGAGGGTAAGTTTTCACTGGTTTATCTTTACCATATTAGACTGCTAATTCACATTAATGGGGATTATCCTCTCAATTTACCCTACTTCCTACTTAAGAGTTTATCTAAAATGTCCAAGAGGGTGCAGTCTCATCCTGCTACAGCTAAAGGAAGTCTTTTTCACCAAGGTTTAATAAAGACATTAATAATTTCTTCTTTAAATGAAGTCCAAAGACCCTGGGATTGGCTTATTCATTCTTTAGGAAATGATTCACAGTCAGCGAAATCCAAAAATGCCAAACAAAAGAAATCATCCCAAAAGAAACAGACTGGTGAAGCCATTGAATTCCTTATTAAAGAAGAATCCTCCGTAGCTAGGGTAACATGGGATATAAAGAGGAATATGTAGGATCAACAAACTGTTGTAAAGGTTCTTGAAGGTAAAGGTCAGGAAAAATCTACTAGTAGTCGAGGAAAGAAGTCTAGAACAAATGAAGACATTGTCATATTTCCTAATCCATATATAAAGAGGGAAATTAATGAAGTTGAGGATTATACTATGAGCCCAATTCAGACTCCAGTCAAGCAGAAACATAAATCTTCAAGTAAGAAAAATGCAAAGGCAAAAAACAGAGAAAAAATCCAACACATGTGCCTAAGTGTCCAAGGAGAAACTCCACTAGAGATGCCAATAAATTTAGGTTAAATTCAAAGGCCATGTTTCATATGTCCATTGAAAAACAGAATCTCATAATTATAGAGGATAATTCAAAAGATTCCAAGAAAGGCATAAAAAAACAGGCAGAGACACCTTCTTTTCACATGACTGAGAAAGAATCTGAAAACTTGAGGAAGAGACAAGAAAAGAGAAAACATGTTTCTCAATACTCCAGGAGATCTGTGACAAGAGAAACCAAAAAATTAAATTCAATATATGAATCTATGTTTAAAAGTACATATGTAGTAAATTATGATGATAGAGATGATCTTTTTGCAGAACCGGAAAAGCTACAGGAAATACTCTGTTTTTTTACATGTTTTAGTATTTATCCTCAAGAGATGTTTCAGAACAACTGGAGATGAATTCATTGAAACAAAAAGAAATTTTTGTTTGGAACATGCCCCTTCACAAAAACCTCTCTTGATTTTTACACATCTATCACATTTCAAGAGATTCAAATTTATCTTTGAGGCCTATTTTTCTGAGATTTCACAATAAAAAAATTCCATGTTTTAGTCAGTAATTTTGGGAGAGGTTGCAGAATAGTTGGAGATGAATTTTTGGAAACCAATTTTTTTTTTTGTTGGGAACAGGCCCCTTCACAAAAAACTCTCTCTTTTTTTTACACAGATATCACTGTTTGGGAGCATATTGCTGGACCCTTTTTTTCAAGAATTTGCTAGATTTATTTTCCTAAAAAATCTCATGGACAACAGTTGACAAGCCACCTCATCAATTCAACTTGGGGATCAGATTTGATCTTCTCCTTGATTATTTGAAACAAGAAACTAAATATAGATGAGGAGGTTTTCAGATCCATTTCTTTTGGATCTTGATAATTATGTATTGTTTCTATATAAACTCTGTAGAACTTAGGAGAACTTTAGGTCGAAAGGTTAGCCTTTCAGGGAACTTTTTTGAACTCTTTGTGAGACAATTGTATTCTACATTGATACTTAATGGAAAAGACATGTTGATGGTCAGATTTTCTCTCATTTCATTTTCTATTTCTTTTCTTGCTTGAGATCATTTTTCAGTTGCAATGCATTGATTTATTGGTCTTAATTAATACAGTGAAGATTTTGATGTTATTGTTTATTATAAAGATTTGATTTTCAAGTACATGTTCTTATTTCTAAATTACATTTTGAAATAAGAAATCCATATGGGGTTGACAAATTGAATACTTCCATATTTCCTCTCTTTATTTTCCTTATTTGTCTGATATACTTATGTGGCTACCTTTTAACAAATTAGTGGGATATCTCTTGGCTTTATTTTAAACCTTGTGTTTACCTTGAAACCTTGAACCATCTTTAAACCATCCTGAAAAACCAATTCATAAAACCCTTAAAATATTCTTGCAATAACCTGATGATGCCCTAGCTTGCCCTCTCACAATCAAGTGCAACTTTAGGGATTAACATCTGTTATGGTAGAGGAGGAAATGTGGAGGCTCAAACCCCGTAGCTTATGATTAATATTAGGAGATATAAATACCTCTTTATTTCATAGGCAATCAAAAGAAAGGACATTAAAAAAAAAGTAAAATAAATTTACATTGGAAGATGGAATGACCATGAGAAATTTTGAGGAGATAAAAGAGGTAGCTATATCTCACTTTGAGGAACTATATATATAAAGTGAAGGGGTGGATCCTGATGTAATGACGACCATGCTTGAAATATTCCTTCAATCATCTCCTTAGATTAGAATGCAGTTTTGATAAAGGAAATATTTGATTATGAAATTCAAAGAGTAATTTGGGGTTGGCTCCTAATAAGGCTCCAGGGCACAATCAATTTTTATAGAGAATGATGGAATATATTTAAAATCGATCTTAAAATAATGTTGCAATATGTACAAAAATCTTGTAGAATTGGAGGAAGCACATATTTTTCCTTTCTTTTCCTTATTCCTAAAGAGGCCAACCCCTCTTCTTTCTCTAGGTTCCACCCCATTTCTCTTTTCAATGCATCCTATAAAGTTTTGGCAAATATTATTGTTAACATATTAAAACAACTTCTTCCCAAAATCACATCATCCAACCAAGGAGGATTCATGCAAAAGAAATAGATAGTGGATAATATCATAATTGTTAAGGAACCAATACACTTTAGTTGAGAAAACAAAGAAAAAGATATGATCATCAAAATTGACATGGAAAATTCTTTTGATAAGGTTTGACACTCCTTTCTTTTTTATATTTTTTTCAAATTTGGTTTCTATTTTGCCTTCATTTGGTGTGTATCCACATCCATTTGCAATTCATGGATTTCCCCATTAGTAAATGGGAGACCCACAACCTTTTTTAAGGGAGGTAGGGGATTTCGTCAAGGATTCACCCTATCCCCTCTTTTATATATTATTATTGTTGCATATTTGAGAAGGGAATTGAATTCAGAGAGATTTTCTGGAAATATTCCAAGAATTAAATTGGTAAAGGGAGGCAAAATCATGAATGATTCTCAATTTTTTGACGATACCCTTCTAATGGGTGGTGCATCTACTATTATGGATTCAAAAGGGTATTGGGCCTCTTTACAAATTCTTCTGGGGGTAAAGTTCAACATAAAAAAAGTCAAACATATGGGTGGAATATTAGTAGGAATATGTTGCAAGCCATTTTCAGAATCCTTATGTTCCCTCATTAAGAAACATGGACCTACTTTAAGTATATTGGGATGCCTATTAGTTTATCTAACCCAACATCACAATATTCATAGAGTGTATTAGGTAATATCAAATCCAAGTTTCAACGATGGTGTTCAAAATGGTTGAATCCAACTAGAAGGGTGGGTTTATAAAATCAATACTATCTTCCTTGCCCATTTTCCAATGTTCATCCTTGTTAGCCCTAGTGGGTGTAATCCAACAAGTAGCTCAAAAAGTACGATTTTTTTTTATGGAAAGGAAGATATGGAATCTAGAAAAGGCTCACCCATATGGAAACTCATCAGAGTTGTAGCCCCTATGATTCAATCCAAAATCACTTGTATCCTATGAAATGGAAGAGTCATCAATGTTTGGAATGAAAATATCATTGGAAAACAATCATTGTAATATAATCAAGATATCCTTCCTTTGAAAGCATGGATTATCTTCCTATTTTGCTAGTTAGGGGTACTTGTTGGGGTGGAATATCAGTTATCCACCTTCTCATCATTTTTCTTTAGTTACTCTACTACTTAAATCTCTCAAAGGTTGTGCACCTTGGAACACATCCTCTTTTGATAGTAGAGGATGAGGATCTACAAGTTATAATGTTAAAAATGGTTATTTATTCCATCTTCATTCATTAACTCTACCACAACAGTCAACAATTTGGAACCATGCATGGAATTTTGATGAAGTTCCCAAAATCAAAAAAAAATTCTCAACATTGGTCCATGGGAAGATATTGACAACTGAAAATTTGAAGAAAAGAGGAATCCAAGGCCCCTGAAGATGTGCCCTTTATCTCTCTGAAGCTAAAATGGTTCATCGCAATTTCTTTGAGTGTGAATATGCATATCGAGTCTAGAAATCTACCTATGCTATAACAAATCACATAATGAGAATTCCAAACTGATGGAAAAGTATTATTTCTTAATGGAGAAAACTCTATAGGGAACATTTTAAAAACAAATCAGTCTCCAAAAGACTGTTGTTAGCTCTACCAAAATTTGTTTGTTGGAAAACATGGTTAGCCTGAAAAATAACCATTTTTAAGCAGGGGATAGGCAATGCTAGCATTTTAGTTGCAAATGATAAATGAGTATTAGTATAACACATCAATTATAAGGTCATATAAATCAATGTAAGCCAATGCTTGAGTGAGGATGAAAAATAATGGTTTTGACAATTCCATATAACTCAAAATGCAAACCTAAATATGGACAAGTTCAGTTCTGGATCGAACTGACATATTTCACTAAGTGATCATGATTTTCAACAATGGAAGTCTACTTATAACTCTCACATTGTACTCTTTGATGGAGTCTCAAAAGGCAATCCATGGGTGGTAGGTGGGTGGTGTTGAAATAATGTAACTGCGAAGAGCATTCTTATTATTTTGTTATTGGATTAAATCCCCATTGTGGATTAATCATGTCATTATTATTATTTTTATTATTAGATTAATCCCCATTGAGGATTAATCAAGTCGGTAATTGTATAAGGACCAAATCCCCTTTTGCGGATTGGTCATCGGACACTTATAATGTGCAGAATAAGAAGTCGGCCCCAACAGTTATAATGAAAGGGCTAGATTTAATTATTGGTGGATTTACCCACCCAGTGTGAGAGGTCGGCCTTGCCAGATGGTGATTCTTCACATGTGCCAGATTGATATAAATAAGAGGCTAGCGCCTCACTTGTAACACACACTTCACTTGCTCATTCTCTTATGAGGCACGTTGCATTTTTAAGTTGGAGAGAGGAGAAGAAGGGTGGCACATCTCTTGGAGGAGGATTTTCTGTATTGGTTGATTTATCTCTTGAACATTGTATAAGCTATTTATGATAAGGAAGTTTTTGCTGGGTTTTCTTCCCCTAGAGGGTTTCCC
>ML796676.1:224441-255584 GCA_009831015.1 Picea engelmannii
TTAGGAAGTTGTGAAGGGTTCTAACAGTGATAAATAGAAAGAACCAATGAAGGATGAAATGAAGGCATTAGAGAGGAATGCCACATGGGACCTGGTAGAAATTCCAAGAGACATAAAAACTGTAGGTTGCAAGTGGGTCTACATGCTGAAGAAAGGTGTTGATGATAAGGTAGAAAGGTACAAAGCAAAGCTGGTTGCGAAAGGATATTCTCATAAAGAAGGTATTGACTTTCAAGAGATTTTTTCACGAGTTATTAAGTTTGTTTCAATTCAAATTGTGTTAGCATTAGTTGCATTACTTGATTTGGAGTTGGAGCAACTAGATGTTAAAACTGTCTTCTTACATGGAGATTTGGATGAGGAAATTTACATGGAACAACCTGAAGGGTTCGTTCAGAATCGCAACAAGAAATTTGTTTGCGGGCTTAAGAAATCACTGTATGGTCTGAGGCAATGACCTAGACAATGGTACAATAAATTTGACTCTTTCATGGTGTGCCATAATTATACAAGGAGTGAGTATGATCATTGTGTCTACTTTAAGAAATTGAATAATGACATATTCATTATCTTAGTATTGTATGTTGACGATATGCTTTTAGCAAGAAAAAACATAACTGAGATCAACAAGTTAAAGGCTCAGATGACTAGGACGTTCGATATGAAAGATCTAGGAGTAGCAAGGTAGATTTTGGGCATGGAGATATTTAGAGACAGGAGGAATGGTAAGCTTTGGTTGTCACAACAGAAATATGTTGAGAAAATACTTTTGAGGTTTGGTATGAACGATGTGAAACCAGTTTCAATCCCTTTGGCTTCCCATTTTAATCTTTCTTCAAGTATATGTCCTAGTACAAAAGAAGAAAAGGAATATATGTCTCGAATACCATATGCTAATGCAGTAGGAAGTCTAATGTATGTGATGGTTAGTACAAGGCCAGACATTTCACATGCAGTTGGGGTTGTCAGCATGTATATGGAAAATCTAGGAAAAGAGCATTGAGCAGCAGTGAAGAGGGTGCTTTAATATCTAAAGGGCACAAGTGATTATTGTATCACTTATCACAGTGGTTGTGAATTAGTCTGTGGATATGTTGATTCTAATTTTGCAGGTGATTTGGACAATAGAAGGTTGACTTTAGGGTATGTCTTTACTCTTGTAGGTGGAGCTATTAGTTGGATGTCAAAGCTACAGAACATTGTTGTTTTATCCACTATAGAAGCAGAATACGTAGTTGCTTTACATGCTTGCAAAGAGACAATTTGGTTGAAAGATTTGTTTGGTGAGTTTGGAAGGATGCAGGACAAAGTAAAGTTACTTTATGATAGTCAAAGTGTTATTCACTTGGCTAAGAATCCAGCCTACCACAATAAAACAAAACATACACCTATCAAGTACCATTTTGTTAGACAGGTCATCGATGAACCTGGAGTCTCTCTTGAGAAAGTGCATACAAAAGAGAACTGCATAGACATGTTCACAAAACTAGTACTTTTCGAGAAGCTACGATGGTGCTTGGCTTCTCTTGGCTTGGCGAAAAGGTGATGAACAAAAGGAAGGAGCAAGGTATCGGGTTAATTGTTGTCAACGTGGAGATTGTTGAATTTGGTGACAACGAATTCCCAAGAATAGATTTAGATCTTATTATTTTGCATTGGTTGCAACTAAATAGACGTTAGAATATGGATGAGATTACATTTAATAATAAGTTTTTTGTGTAAATGTATATAAATTTATGTAAGCTCGTAGAGGCAAATGGGAGAGGCAGGACAGAATGAGAGATGTATGAGTGAAGCTGATGTAATCTCTGTGATCTGAATAATAAGACAATTGATACCTCTACTTGGTGGACGTAGCCCAACGTTTGGTGAACCACGTGAAATCTCTGTGTTTCTTATCTGTGTGATTGTTAATTATAATATGTGAATTGTGTTTTTCGCATTTGCAATTCTAACAGGTTACTCTGGTTGTTCTGTATGGCTATGAAATATGGGGAAGCCGCTTGTCAACTTGCAACTAGAAAGAATTCATAAGCAATTAATTACTAGCAATCTCAAAGTTAAAGCCACAGTCCTGTATGAAATCTTTTTAGATAAAAAGTCCTTTTAAGTTAGAGGCGACAACGATAACCAAATTAATAAGCTATTTAAATAAGGTGGAGAAAATGGATAACCAACAGTGGCCCAAGTTAGCTATGGAGGACGAGTTAGACCATAGGAAAAAAACTTGGATGAAGCAAAATAAAAAATGGATGAGTAAGTGGAATACCCAGCGGCATGAATTCCCTAACACCAAGGAAGAAATAAAAAAAGTTTGTGTTTGAAAAATTTAAGACTACCATGTGAACGAATCGTAAAAAAACATACTACATCAAGGAGTTTAATTCAAATAGTGACCATAGTGAAAAAACATATTTAGATACAGCTATTAAAGGAAAAGCAGCAAGATTGTTAGTTGCATATCTGATGACGGGTAGTGAAAAAACATATTTAGATACAGCTATTAAAGGAAAAGCAGCAAGATTGTTAGTTGCATATCTGATGACGGGTTCACATCACCTTAGATGTGAGACCGGTATATGACGAGCTTGTGACTGTGCCGTTTTGGCGGAATTGTAGCTGTTATTATTGGAACCCAGCGATCTCGATTTCAGTCAGATCACTTCAATTATTAATACGCTTTTAACTTTCGGCCGACGGAAACGTTTGATAACTAACACTCAAAACGCTATATTTCTGGTCACCGTTGCCGGAATCTCGCAGAACACCGGTCAGAAGTTTCAATTCCTCCCATGGATTTTTAAGTTTTTAAGGCTTTGGTCGATTCAAAGATTGCCAAAATCCCCGGCAGCAGTTCCACGGTCTACCATGAACGGATCTGACTATGACGAAGCTTAGCAAAGCCGAAATTTTTGCCGGAATCTCCTCGAATTTTTTGCTAAAAGGAGAGGCGTTTGAGTGTTCCTGGCCGTCGTTTTTCTGGCGTCTGTTTCAAACAATCAGAGTACATACTGATGTTCGTTGTTCAACGTCAGATGAATGAATGTGCGAAAATTAAAAAATATTCTGTACTCAACGTGACAGGTGTCGGACGGGCGTCGACAGAGAAGGTGTGATATGAATTTTCCGTGGGAATAAGACACTGATAGAGCAAAAGGACATATTCCTGTCAAAAATTTGATATGCATGTGTCAGAATTTAATGTAGGATTAAAGTTTTACTTCCATCCTTGAGTTTTATCTTGATTCAATTTTGATTACTTAAATTTGGAGTAGGATAATTGGGGAGCAAACAGAATCGTTTTTTCTGCCAAAAAAAAATGGGTTTGATTCCAGTTAGATTTTTAGGGGTAGTTTGAGTTTTGTATGGATCAAAGTTCCATGCATTTCAGAATCTTATTTCAGAGGTTTTGCCCCATTTTAAACAAACCCAGAGGCTCAGAAAATCCATCAAAATTTTGGATTGGCCAAAAATAAGCTAAGAAAACCAACCAGAAAAGAAAAATAACTCTGAAAAGAAGATTGTTACGGAGTTAGCCCACTCCCTTAAATTGCAGTTTCAAAAATATTTCAAAATTTACAAATTACCATTGTAAAATTATGGGCAACTTCTTTCCAAATTTTATAAAAAATTACTGAAAAATATTAATTCCCATTAATACCAATTTAATATCACTCTTTAGATGGCTCTTTTCTTGTCCATATAAATCACCATGGATTTGTTACACCAACTTGAGTTTCCAAACATTAGTGGATGGTGAACTACCTACATCAATCAGTACTAACTAAAGTATCCACTTCAACTTGAGAGGGAGAGGGAATCTCAAGATGTTTGTGATGTGTGAAGGGCCTAATTAGAAAAAATGTGCATGATAGGTTCATGTTTCTCTTTGAGTTAGGTTACTTTATGTTTCAATAGACTTTCTCTTTTGATTCAGATTTGATTGGGCTTATCAATTAGTATCAAAGTGTATCTAGATTTTGTGACCAATTCCTATTAATAAGCATTATGTAAGCCTTAAGAATGTCCATTACTACAATATCAATTATATGACGAGTCCTTAGGTGGGAATTTATCTATATTTAAATTTTTGGGCCTATTTAATTAGATGATATGCAATGAAAACTTAAAACTTAATACGTTTAGTATTTAGTTTTTGATAGATATATTAAGACATAATGTCAATGGAAGCCCATAATCTAATAAACAATTACAACATCTTGGTTATAAATGGTGAAGATTGATAAGAAAGGTGGTTTATTCACCTTGGATTTCCCCTTAATTGTGACATTTAAAGGTATGGCTTTCTTGGGCAGGGAAGGATCCTTTAAAGATCTTTAAAAGAGGAGCTTGCATTGCTCACTAATTTTCAATAGCTCATGTAAAGTTATATTTTCCTTGATACTCTTCATATCTTTGATAATGTTATATAAAATTTTCAAGTAGGAAGGGGAAGGTGTAGCATATGAGATTCACACTTGGGTACTCACATATTCTTACCCATTAAGAAGTGCATTGTGTGTAGTTCACTCATATGCTACATTCATACATAACATGCATAATGATGATATAATACTTTTCAAGAGTTGCTATAATGTGATGGATCGACTTTCTGGAGTCTCCCCCAACATAGCCTAGACTTAGGACCGCTCTAAGATGTTGAGTGCTAGATGGGATCCTTAGGTGCCTTCTCTCCTATGGTTTCTAGCCCTTGGTCACTAGTTTGGATCGTTTTGACCCTTAGGGCACCCACTTGGGGTATTTCTTAACTTAATGGGTCTAGTTAGGGACATAAACCCTCAGTTGGGTTCATGGTCACTTAGGATGCCTCATTTTTAGGTCCATTGTAGCCTAGATCCATTTGGACATGCTATTTATGGGGTCAAATTGAGTCAACACTCATTAACCCTACCAATATTGTGAGAAGAGTATCATGACTTTACTTGAGGGTATTGCATTTGTGAATCTATGACACTAGGGCTTATAACTCATGGCACCATCTTACCAAACCCATGAAATTGAGTCAACATGCACAATACAATGGCTCTATATTAATTGGACCCTCCAACAATTAATCTAACGTATAGCTATGCATTTAGGTCATTCCCTTGCCTATTTATATCATTTAATTCCTCTTTCCAAAGGCTCTTAAACTCTTACAATCTATTTTATCTTTATAAACCCTAATTTAGAAGTGTAAACTTGAGTTAGAAATCAAACGCAATCCACCTCTTTCATGCCCTTGGACTACTTGCACATGCCATGTCTATCACCAGAACTCCATTAGGGAGTTCTTGTCAACCCTTCTCTTTCCTCAGTGAAGGCTCTTACCTCCTCCCTCTAGTTTTCTTTTTTCTCTTGTTCTTTGGACCATAGAGTCTTTTTCTTGTCCTACTTCTAACTCTTTTTCCATAGTCTCATGTATCTTTGGGTCAACCAACTCTATCCCCAAAAGATGTCCACCCTATCCCATCTTACTCAAATGAGTATTATTAACATGCCTCCCAGTAGTCATCCAAGTACTCATACAACAATTCCAATCCATCCTAGTGACATAAGTGGGCCAACCCCATTGTAACGTCCCTTTCTAAATAGGAACTCCAGAGAGGAGGCTTAATGGTCTAAACTGCCCCGTTAGACTATAGCCAGGGCCAAAGAGGGGTAAACAGGGTTACTAGAGGTCACTCCAATCACAGGTGTTATATTCGGAAAGTGACATTGAGCTAAAAAGGGTTAAAAGTGCTTTTAAGTCAGTATGAGCTAAAAATAGAAGTCAACAGTGAATTAGGGTTTCAACAGTGATTTAGGGTTTTGGAAGTCAACAGTGAATTAGGGTTTAAACATGATTTAGGGTTTTGGAAAGCTATAAAGGAAGGGTCAGCGACCTATTTCATTATGATGCAGATTATGACTTGTCATTGAGGAGAAGAGGCACATCTCAGGAGAGATAGTTCAGTGTATTCCAGGAGGAAGACACCAGTTGGCTGATTTCGGTGTTGAAAGACACGCCCTAGTCACCAGGAAGATCATCCAGGTCTTCCATCATTCTTCATTGATTCTGCAGTGCTCCCATATTCTGGGTATTATCTTTTAGTTTCTTATTTTTATTCCAGCTAAGATCCTTTGTCTGTTGATCTAGTCAAGTATTGTCAGTTTACTCAGCCGCATTCGGCCATTTTGTAATCCACAGAGATATCATAATACAAACTTTGCAGTCCTTTGTCGCGTTTATTATTTGTATGATCATTTATATGCCGTAAACCTTTGATCCTACACACACATTAGTAGTGTTTCCTAGACTAGCCAAGTCAGGAACATTACAGTGGTATCAGAGCTTTAGTCCTGCAAGCCTGTGACTAAATACAATGAGTGCAGCAGAAGACCCAGAGGGCCGTGAACACGTAGGTGACGAATATGTCACTTACAACAGGCATCAGGAAAGAAGGCATAGGCCTTATTTTCCCCCTTTTCCTCCTAGCTCAGAGGAAGAGGAAGAGGCACACAGAGAAGCAGAGAGAAGGGTAGAGCGTGACGCTGAGCGCGAGGCAGAGAGGATACTAGGAGACAGATATGAGCGACCAGAGGGTAGTGGCAAGGCCCCCGTAGATCCAGAGGCAGCTTTCATGCAGGTTATCAACGGTATGTTAGCTAGTCAACGGACCATGTCTCAGTCCTTGGCATAGGTGGTTGATAGATTAGCTAGAGTGGGCACCCCAGATGCACAAGTCCTGCATGCAACACATGGGAACTCGGGAGCAGGCAATAGACTCCAGTCACCCTCTCGCACATACACCTTTCTGAGTAGGATTCCCAGACCCTTGTTTCCCAGTTTCCAGAGGGAACCCCCGGTAGCAGCACCGCCACCAATAACACAGAGGCCACCCACTCATGCCGACGACATTGCAGAGTATAGGAGGGAGTACGCAGCATTGGGTCGTGACTTCCATCAGGACATGACCTTAGTCAAGTACTGTGGACTCAGACTCAGGAACCACCCTAGAGAGCCACAGAGGGGAGGACCACAATAGAAGAAGGGGCATAACCTCGATTTCATCCAAAAAGTTGGGAAACTCACCATCCCTTCTTTCGACGAATCGTCCAAATACACCCCCAAAGCTTAGGTACAAAAGCTAGACACGTATTACAAGCTCAACTAGATGATCGAGACAAAGGCCATCAGTTTTGCGACCTTACACTTGGAGGGTGAGGCACATGAGTGGTGGCATCATGGACTGGTGACATTGGGTCACAATTGCATCACCTCCTATAAGGAGTTTACAGATAGGCTCATGGACAGGTTTGACAAGAAGTATTTTGAGATACACTTCAGGGATCTAGCCCAGTTGCGACAAACTGGCACAGCAGAGGCGTTCATCACAAAGTTTCAGCGGGTAGCTGTGGCAGTGACAGATATATCAGAGCCCAGGTTGATCATGCTATTCACAGAAGGACTCACAGAGCCTTTGAGAGGATGGGTGAAGGCAAACAGGCCTCCCACTTTACAGGATGTCATCCTTCGCACTTGAGATCTGGTAGACTCAGTGCCAAAGACTAAAACTTTCTCCAAACCATTTGTGCCCCAGAGGGATCAAGATAGGAAGCCATTCTAGAGAGAATGGAAGGGCAAGGAGAAGTTGGATCATGAGACTAGGTGAGAGCTTATGAGGAAGAAGCTTTACTTCAGCTGCAGAGATCCTTGGGTCCTAGGCCACAGGTGCATGGGCAAAGGAGAGATTCATTATATTGAGGTAGCAACAGACAGCGTGGACAGTGAGGAGGAGGAGCAGGACAATGGATCCACTAGTTCAAAAGAGGAGTCGGCACCAACAGAGGAGCAACCTCCCCATAGACCACCGACACCGGCAGGAGCCCATCCTCCAGTAGTCCCACAACCGCCAAAACAGGCTAACAGGAGGAAATCAACAAAGGGAGGTGTCATAGCGGCCCTTTCTGGTGTTCCCAGGTATGATACCCTCCATATCAGAGGGATTATTCAGGGGCAACGAGCAATTGCCCTGATAGATGGTGGGGCCACCCACAACTTCATTGACGCTTCACTAGTATCGAGACGGGCACTTCAGACAGAGGAGTTTGAGGGGTTTGATGTTGCGGTAGCAGATGGCCACACAGTGGAGTGTCTAGACAGAGTTCCAAACTTAGAGATGAAGTTAGGAAACTACACAGTGAAAGACACATTTTATGTGGTTGACCTATCGGACACAGATGTGGTGTTAGGAGTTCAGTGGATGATTACCTTCGGAAAAATCACTACCTACTACCAAACCTTGGAAATGGGATTCAAAGATGAGGATGGGAAGAAGGTTGTTCTAAGAGGTATGTTGACAGGAGCACCCGGGACAGTTTCAGCCAAGAGGATGGAGAGAATATTTAGACATGGGGAGGTATCATATGTCGCAGAATGCTTGATCACTACTCAGAAGGATTCAGAAGGTCGACAACAGTACCATACAGAGATCAAGAATTTATTGGGACGACATCAACAGGTCTTTGAGGCAATTCCACCAGGGATATCACCTGACAGGGGGTTTGAGCACACCATTGAGGTGGAGGAGGGGGCCAAACCTATGATCACCCCCCCCTATCGTCATCCTAGGAGGCTCAATGATGAGATAGAGAAGGCAATCAAGGAATTGTTGGCGATGGGACACATCAGACCGAGAAACAACCCATTTGCTTCTTCAGTTGTCTTAGTTCTGAAGAAGGATGACACCATGAGGATGTGCATTGATTACCGAGCCTTGAACAAGAAAACCATCAAGAACTGGTACCCTATCCCATGCATTGACGAGTTGATGGATGAACTGCATGGGGCAATTTTCTTCTCAAAAGTTGATCTACGCTCTGGATATCATCAGATCATCATTCGAGAGCAGGACATAAAGAAGACGACATTTCGATGTCATTTTGGACACTTCGAGTTCCTGGTTATGCCATTTGGGCTAACCAATGCACCCACTACATTCCAGTCTTGCATGAACCATATATTCAGGGATCAGTTAAGGAAATCAGTCTTGGCTTTCTTCGATGACATCTTGATCTATAGTCGGTCATGGCAAGAGCATATGAGGCACCTGGATGAGGTATCGAGCATCATGGAGGCACAGTCATTATATGCCAAAGAGTCCAAGTGGGAGTTCGGTATGAAAAAGATGCTTTACTTAGGCCACATCATCAGTGCACAGGGGGTATAGGTGCACCAAGAGAAGATCAGGGCCATTCTAGATTGGTCGATGCCTAAGAATGTGACAGAATTGAGGAGCTTCTTCGGGCTGTGCAGCTATTACAGGGGGTTCGTCCGAGGTTTTTCTTAGCTTAGAGCACCGCTGACAGATCTTACCAAGCATGGGGCATTCATATGGACCTAGAAATCATAGGAATCCTTTGATCACATGAAGGAAGTCATGGGCACTTGTCCAGTGTTGGCACTACCAGACTTCACCTTGCCATTTGTACTAGAGTGTGACGCATCCGGTGAAGGGATCGGTGCACTTTTGATGCAGGGAGGACACCCCATTATATTCAAGAGCCAAAAGCTTACTCAACCTGAGAGGTTGAACTCCATTTATGACAAGGAAATGTTGGAAATCATGCATGCCTTGACTAAGTTCAGACAATATTTGGTGGGCAACAAATTCATGGTCAAGACCGATCACGACAGTTTGAAGTATTTCCTTGAGCAGAAGGACCTCAGTGAGCGCCAACAAAAATGGGTGACGAAGGTATAGGCATTTGACTTTGACATAAAGTATTTCAAGGGGAAGAAGAACATTGTGGCCGATGCACTATCGAGGAGACCTTCGGCATGTTCTTTGATGGAGATTTCAATAGATTGGAAATCCCACTTGTTAGTGGAATATTCCAAGAACAAGTTTTCTTGTGAGGTGATGGATGGGCATATACAGGATGATCGGTATAGGGTCATTGACGATGTCATATTTTACAAGGATAGAGTCTACTTGGTGCCAGATTTAGGGCTTCAGAAGAAGATCCTCACTGTAGTTCATGATTCACCTCTAGCAGGCCATCAGGGGTTCTTCAAAACCTACAGACAGATCAGAGAGAGGTTCTCATGGAAGGGCCTCAAATAAGATGTTATGAGACACGTCAGTGAGTGTGCGACTTGCCAGCAGAACAAGTCAGAGCATGCTCTTCCAGCAGGGCTACTTCAGCCACTCCCCATTCCAGAGCAGAAATGGGAGAGTATATCTATGGACTTCATCACAGGTCTACCCAAGGTCCAGGGTAAGGACTGTATCTATGTAGTGGTAGACAGATTGACCAAGTTTTCTCACTTCTACGCCATACCGACAGAGTACAACGCAATTCAGGTAGCCGAGATTTTCTTCAGGGAGGTCTTCAGACTTCATGGGTTGCCGAAGAACATCATCAGTGACAGGGACAATCGGTTCATAGGGACATTTTGGAGAGAGTTGTTTCGGTTGGTGGGGACAGAGTTGACACCTAGCACCAGCTATCACCCTTAGAAATATGGGCAGACTAAGATTGTCAACAAGTGGGTTGAAGGGTATTTGAGGAACTATGTAGGAGGACAACAGAGAACGTGGGTAAAGTGGTTACATTTAGGAGAACATTGCTACAACACCACCTTCCACATATCCATTGATATGACACCCTTCCGAGCATTGTACGTATATGATGCTCCCACTTTGGTAGACTTGGTCTTCGGGGAGAGCAGAGCTCCCAAGGCCAAGTATTGGATCATAGAGAGTCAGGAGATTCTCAAGTTGTTGAAAGAGAACTTGCAGACGACGCAAAACCGACAGAAGATAAGTGCGGACAGGCACAGGATAGAGTGTAGCTTTGAGGTTGGAGATTTGGTTTTCTTGAGATTCCAACCCTACAGACAGTCATCTCTAAAGAAGAGTGGGGTCGAGAAGCTCAAGCCCAGATTTTATGGTCCTTACAGGATCATGTGTCGAGTAGGTGAGGTTTCTTATGAGCTAGAGCTTCCAGAGGGGAGAAAGATTCATAACATGTTCCACGTGTCTTGCCTAAAAAAGGCAGTGGGACAATTCATTAGCACATCAGAGGAGCTTCCCCCGTTGGATGAGGAGGGACAGTTAGAGTTAGTTTCGGAGGAGGTTTTGGAGTTCCGGGAGCGGAAACTGAGGAGCAGGGTCATCAGAGAGTGTTTGATCAGATGGAGAGGGCTTCTAGTAGAGGACGCGACTTGGGAGAGCGAGCAGGTGTTGCAGCACCCTGGACTGGTATTGCTTGAGGACAAGCAATTTTGGGAAGGGAGGACTGTAATATCCCTTTCCAAATAGGAGCTCCAGAGAGGAGGCTTAATGGTCTAAACTACCTCGCTAGACTATAACCAGGGCCAAAGAGGGGTAAACAGGGTTACTATAGGTCACTCCAGTCACAAGTGTTATATTCAGAAAGTGACATTGAGCTAAAAAGGGTTAAAAGTGATTTTAAGTCATTATGAGCTAAAAATATAAGTCAACATTGAATTAGGGTTTCAACAGTGATTTAGGGTTTTGGAAGTCAACAGTGAATTAGGGTTTCAGCATGATTTAGGGTTTTGGAAAGCTATAAAGGAAGGGTCAACGACCTAATTCATTATGATGCAGATTATGACTTGTCATTGAGGAGAAGAGGCGCATCTCAGGAGAGATAGTTCAGTGTATTCCAGGAGGAAGACACCAGTTGGCTAATTTCGGTGTTGAAAGACACACCCTAGTCACCAGGAAGATCATCCAGGTCTTCCATCATTCTTCATTGATTCTGCAGTGCTCCCATATTCTGGGTATTATCTTTTAGTTGCTTATTTGTATTCTGGCTAAGATCCTTTGTCTGTTGATCTGGTCGAGTATTGTCAGTTTATTCAGCCGCATTCGACCATTTTGTAATCCACAGAGATATCATAATACAAAATTTGCAATCCTTTGTCGCATTTATTATTTGTATGATCATTTATATGTTGTAAACCTTTGATCCTACACACACATTAGCAACGTTTCCTAGACTAGACAAGTCAGGAACATTACACCCATACTATGTGAACCAAGTTAACCATGTACGATACTCACCACTTCCTTCCAATGTGATGCCCCTGATTTTTCCTAACCAAGTTCATCATACAACTCATCCTTCTCCCCCTAACCAAGTAAACATAAAACCACCTACCCCATGTAGGATGTATGATGAAATCATGCCCTATATGTAGCAACTTCAAGAGAGAATACTTAGAGAATTTGTAGAACTTAGAGGCTCTCTTAGAAGACCCTTCCCTTCTCAATGGATTCCACAAGATGAACCACCAATCTTACCTCAAATACCCCTTCCTTTAGAGCCTTATATACCTCCACCTAAATGGTTTGAGTAATGTGAGATATCTTCTCCCAAGACAAGTAGTCATGCAACTAATCACAAAGACCTAGGTATTGACCCTTGCCTTAGTTTAGAAAAATTGTGTAAGTATCATGAGTGAAACACTCAAACCTTTGATGAATGTTGGGTCCATCGACAAAAGAACTTTTCTTATTTCAAACAACACTCATGATCTTTCCTTTTCCAAGTTTTTTATTCTCAATAATGCACTACCCATAAACAAGGTGATATATCCTAACCTCACACTTTTTTTAGACAAGTTGTCCTTCCTCAACTGACCAACATCACGACTTCTACCTAAACCAATGATACATCGAAAACCTTTGGTGCACTCCCCCCAAAACAAGCATGAGATAACGTGCCTTCAAATTCTATTTATCCTTCTGTGTACTTCATAGGTTTACTCAACATGACCCTTTAAGACAAAGATTGATCCTCCTCTAGGACAATTAACCATGATCAACGGTTGGATACCAAGATTTCTCATTGCAGCATCACCCTTCCTCTTCTCTAACTCCACTTAGAAGGTGTACATCCTTTGAGTCTTTCTGGATTACTTGATCCTTCTCTTCTTCCCCCACACCTATCGTGACTTGATTGGGGTAACCCCTCATCTTCCACAATTTTTTGATGGTAGTTAGATATGACTTGGTTACCTTCATAAGGTTCGCATGTTTTAAAATGGATTACCAATTTGAATAAATTCATGTCCTAAATAGGACCTTTATGAAGCCATATTGGGCCTCTCATTATCATCATTGGTTCTCTCCAACCTCGATAATACCCAATCCTTGTTGGCTTTCTTCTTGCCTTCCTTTTCTCCTAACCTCTCATTCTCTCTTCCTCCCTCTTTTTATTCCCATTTCCATTATCCCTTGGATTCTTGGGCTAAGGTTCACCTTTATTTCTTCCTTTGCTCCCACTTGCCTTGCTATAATTATTGGTGGCATAATACTTCCTATGTCATTATCTCAAGTACACTTATATTCATGATTACTCATTGCTAGTTAGGATTAATCAATTCTTCCTTGATCTCTCTCCTGAGATGTCACCCCTAGTTGGTCACATCCCATTGCCAACAACTATGGAGTCCCTTCTATATTATTAACATCCCCCTCCTCATGTCTCTCACCTATTGGTATATTTTTGGTAGTGATTTCCTCTATGATTGCATCAAGTTCATGTTGATGTATGCCACCTCCCTTGCTCACAACTCTCCCTCGACTAGTGTATGTTGCATTCATGACCATGTTATCCTTAGTTATCTTATGTCACCTCCCTTGCTCTCACCATGTATTGGAGTCGTGTATGTCATCTTGTTCTCACATTGGTTCATTTCCCATGTAGGTCTCCTCATGCCTTTGTTGACACCATACTAGTATTGTTTCCTCTCTTCTCTTTCCTTCTCTATGACCATCATAGTGTTGTCACATCCTTTTCCATTGAGCCTAATATTTGTCTTTTCGCTTAGAGTTGGAGTCCATGTCCCTACCTTACTTGGGGAAAGCCACTAAACTCTATGATGTAGGTACCTAGCTTGTTCTAGGTACATGATACGATCTCTCAAGAACTAATATAATGTGATGGACTACCTTCTTGGAGTCTCCCCCGCCTTATCTTAGGAATGGGACTTCTTTGGGATGTTTATCTCTTAGGTGGGATCCTTAAGTACCTTCTCTCCCTTGGTCACTAGTCATTGGTCACTAGTTTGGCCCATTTTGACCCTTGAGGCACCTCCTTGGGGAATTTATTAACTTCATGGGTCCAATTTAGGGTACAAACCCCTAGTTAGGTCCATGGTCACTTAGGATGCCTCATTTTAACTCCATGGAATCCCAAATTTATTCAAACTTTCTATTTATGGGGTCAACTTGAGTTAAAACTCATTAACCCTACTTGATCTCTTAGTAAGAAGCATATAATGGGTTTCCTTGGGGGTGATGCATTCTATGATTCCATGATATGTATAACAAAGAGTCATTTTAGAGCCTAAAAACCATGTCATTTTCTTTCCAAACCCTTGGCATTGATTCAATAAGCACGATATGTTGATTTTGTATGACTTTACCCTATGATGGCTAGCCTAATGTACAACTATGCTCTTAGTTTGTTCATTTGCCTATTTATACCATTAAATTTCTCTTTGTAAAGGCCCTTAAACTCTTCCAGTCTCTTTTATCTTTGGAAACCATAATTTAGATGTACATATTTGGGTTAGCGATCAAACTCGTTCCACCTCTCTCATGCCCTTGGGCTTCTTGCACATGTCATCTTCAATACCTCTATAGGGATCTCTTGTGGCTAGCTTGGGTCAAACTATTAAGGCTATAACCCTCATTCATTATTAGTATGTTAGTTATGGTTAGGTCGACTTAGTGGTAGGTTACATCATGCTCACTTTATCTCCTATTTATAATAAATGAAATTCGTTTATATAGGCATCTTGTCTTATGCATTGGATATATTATAAAGGGTTGTTTCCCCCTCGGAGTGGATTCTTATTCATTGACTCTTTATCATTTTAAATGTGTGGATTTACTTCTTCTTTCTATTTTTATGATATTTGGGGAATTTGGTTCATAACATTTGGTATCAAAGAATATGATCATTGGTTGATTCCTTGAAGACAAGTCACCCTACCATTTTCACTATAATTGTTTTTTGGAGATGTTTCAAATTGTGAAATTTTCAATTGATTGAGAAAACATAGTGAAGTACCTATGGTAAAATGTTCAGATTATGATTCACTATACTTTAAGTTACATGCTATGGAAGTTAGGGTTTTTGACTAGTCTAAGTTTCAGGTCCAAATTTTAGAAGCGTGTCAAAAAAATTGGACACATAGCATGCCATACAAGTTTGTTCTCCTGAAAGGACCAAAAACAACAAGTTTTTGGGAAATTTATCATATATTTCTCTTGACATCTTAGAATTTTGTCAAACCTATGGCATTACATAGAAGACAAATTAGGCTAAGATAGCACAAAATTTCAAACTCATATGGGTCAAAATTTCAAAGTTACCTTAGGTGGAAGGTAAGTCAACAAGACAGTGTCCAAATCAGGCTTTTAAATGTATGCAACTTATAATTGACATAAATTTGATTAGAAGACTTGTTTGAGGTGATTCAAAAATTGTGGTAAAGTTAAAATATAGAAGAACTATAAATAAATATTGTTGTTATCACACATGGAAAAGGGTGGTGTAAAAACTTCTACCCCAATTAAACCTCCAGAGAGCTTAATGGTGACTCGTGAAGAAAGTGAAGACATACATAACCAAATTTTCAATTTGGAGAATTGTTTTAAGGAATTAGTGATAGGGCAATGAAAAATGTTGATTTGGTAAACACACAAAGAAAAATCAGAATTAAGATGTAAAATATGGATAAAAATATGGAATAGATGGAACAAATGGAATAGAAGATGGTGGCCATACCCATATAGACCATAGATGAGAGGCTTCCTAAAAGTGATAATGTGAACAAAGGAACTCAAGATAATAAAGATAGTATTAATGTCGAAGAACCTTCCATTAATAGTTAAGTTCTAGGAGGATTTAAATCTAATATTGGAGCTAATCATGGATGGATTCCTAATGGTATACACTTTCCCAAGGTTGAATTAAGGACGTTTGATGGAACATATGTATTTACATGGGTGAATCAAATACATAAATACTTTTAATTGCATATTATTATGGATGATAAGCAAAATATTTCCTTAGCAAATTTGAACTTTGAGATAAAACCCTATCAATGGTATCAATGGGTAGTTAAAAACATGCCTCATTCTTATCATTATACTCAAGTTTTATTGACAAAAGACTTATAAGAACAATATGGAAAAGTTTAGGAACAATACTAATTTAGTCAAATGCTAAGAATCAATCACTTAGGTGATGTTGAAGATTACAATTCAAGGACAAACATTTATTGGAAGCATACATGGGTGGATTAAAGAAGACTTTAAACATGAGATTTGATTAAAACATCATGAAAATGTTATGGAATATATGTAATATGTTTGTCATATTCAAGCCAAGAATAGGGCTACATGCAACTCTACCACTGGAACATATGCAAGAACCAAATATCAATTTGTGCCTCATAGGGTGACCCTGCCTCAAGGTCCTCGAATATCACATGAGGAAATGGATGGAAGAAGAAAAAAATGTCTATGCTTTGGTCGTAATTGCAAATGGTCAAAAGGGAATAAATGTTCAGAAACAAAATTGTTAACTTTCAAAAATAATGACGAGGGGGAAATATAGGAATCTACATTAATGGGCGAGGAATAACTTGTGAACTTAACAGAATAAGAAAAATATGTAGAAATCTTGCACAAAATTTACCCAAACAGGTGTGGAATATTCGTGCATGCTTTGGCAGGTTTTTAAACACCTCAAATCCTTAAGATTGTAGGACACATTATGAAGCAAAAGGTCATATTTCTTATTGATTCAATTAGTACCCATAACTTCATTGGTAAGACATTAGCATAGCACCTCAATTGTTTTGTGTATCTAATGACAAATTTTCAAGTTTTGATTGCTAATGGAAGAAGTATTGATTATGGAGGAAAATGCCATAACATTAAATTTACTATGGGAGACTATAACTTAGCAAGTCAATGTATGCCATTCCTATTGGAGGAGTAGATGTTGTTTTGGGGATTCAAGGGTTGAGAACATTGGGAATAATTTCTACAAACTATAATTAATTATTCATAAGATTTGAATTGGAAAGAATTCATTATGAACTCAAAGGGTTAAAATCTACACCCTCTCATATCATCATCTCTCATAGAATGGAAAAGCTCCTAAAAAATGCTAATAGTGGATTTATGGTTAGACTTTGTTCTATGGAAGTGCAGCAGGAAGATGAAAACATTCCAGAGGAATTAAAAGGTACCTTGGAAAAGCACCATAGGGTCTTTTGAATAATTTCTAAGGGGCTACCTCCATCTAGAGATAATGAACATTAAATTGAAGTAATACTTGGAAGTATTCCTCCTAATAAAAGGCCTTGTAGATATCCACATCAACAAAAAGGGGAGGTTGAGAAAATGGTACAAGACATGTTGGATGCATATATTATTCAACCAAGTAGTAGTTCCTTTTCATCCCCAATAGTGACGGTGAGAAGAAAATATAATGCTTGGAGTATGTGTCCTGATTATAGAAATCTAAACAAAATCACCATCATGTAAATGTGTTGAAACTGCACATAATAGATCTAGATAAAAAAATAATACACACATTTGCAGAGAGAATTTGAGAAAGAAGAAGAAGGAGAGAAAGAATGAAAGAATTCTCATTAACCGTTATGAATAATGAATAATTTATACATGATATACTCTGTATAACTCAATGAGTGTGCACTGGAGGAGAACCAATGAGCCATAGTGGTGGTCTAGAGTGATCTGAACACACACCAACAGTTAAGTGAGTGAAATTCGACCTAGTCTAGTCTCTCAGGCAGTTACGAGAGTGAACTGCCACCTAGTTGAGTTAACTAGTCAACTAGTCTTCAGATAACTGACTGAACATAGAGTAGTGAGAAGTTAACTCGGGGAATCAAGGGTAATGCGCCAGTCTAGTGATGATCCCAAGGCAAGGTCAAAATATCATGGTGATGATCCCAATGTTGCATGGTGATAAAACCAATGCAACATCTAAACTCAACTCAACTAGTCAAACGTCAACTGAAATATAATATTCTTCAAGTGGAATATTCTCCCCTAAAATATAGGAGACTAGATAATAACTAATTATGAATAATAAACAAGGAAACACCTTAGGAAAATAAATCCTAGGTGTGTGTGAAGTAACTCCAACACCCCCCCTGAACATCATTATGGTGAAAATAAAGAATCGGTCCCGGCAACGAGGCCATGCTAGGTACCCAAATACAAAATATACATTGGAAATAAAGTGAGGAAAGAGGGAAAAACTCATGGGAACCCCCCCCCCTCAAGGTACAATGTATGTAAAAATAAGAACTACAGTTGCTAGGAAACTGTGTCCTTCACTCCAAGAGGACTTCCCAGAGAATGGAACTTCTGCTCAGTGAAGGTCTTGGTGAAGATGTTTTTCGTCTGTTCTATTGAAGGAAAGCACTGTAGGTCGATGATCCCCTCATGTACTAATTCCCAGATGCAGTGCATGTGGATCTCAATGTGCTTCATTTGTTGTCTCTGAACTAGATCTCTACAAAACTTCAGAGTGTTATGGTTGTCACACCAGATGACGATCGGCTGATGAAACTGAATGCCCAACTTAGTGAGAAAATGTTGTAGCCACATAGCCTAAATGGTTATGTTAACTACCCCTCTGTACTCTACCTTAGTTGAAGATAGATCAAGGGAAACTTGCTTCTTTCTCGACCAACGGATAGGCCCGGAACCAATACTGAGTGAGTAACCAAATGTGGACTTGTGATTAGTGTTATTGCCAGCCCAGTCAGAATCAGTAAACCCGATGAGATATAATGTAGAGTCTGTTGCATAACGAATCCCAAAGGTGATGGTGCCCTGTACGTATCGAAGGATACGCTTTGCAACCTTCCAATGTAGCTCATGCGGCTCCTACATGAACCTAGAAACTGTGCCAACTTCATAGGAGAGGTATGGTCTGGAGTGTGTGAGATACAACAAGCTCCCCACTAGCTGTCTGTACAGTGTGTTGTCAACCAGTGGAGTCTCCCCACCATCCTCAAGTTTGACTCCTGATAGGAAAGGAGTCAGAGTAGACTTACAATCTGTCATGTGAAATCTCTCAAGGAGATCTCGTGCATACTTGGCCTGAGACAGTTTGATGCCTGATGCATCCTGACTGATCTCGAATCCAAGGAAGAAGTGTAGCGGACCCATGTCCATCATAAAAAAACATGTCATGTAGAATCCTCTTGACTGCAACAATCATTGAAGTCGAGCAACCAGTGATCAATAAATCATCAATGTACAGAACTAAAATTAGAAATGAATCATCTGTCCTGAGCATGTAGACATTCGGGTCTGATTTACAAGGTACAAATTTCTGTGACAACATGTAGGAGTCCATCTTGGCATACCATGCCCTCAAATCCTGATTGAGGACATAAAGGGACTTCTTCAGTCGACAGACCAAAGATGAGTCTTGCATAAATCCCTGGGGCTGCTCCATGTAGATCTCCTCAGAGAGATCACCATGAAGAAATGCATTCTTCGCATCCATCTGATGGACTTCCCATCCCTTGGCTTCCGCAATGGAAAGTTCCAATTGTATGGAATCCATATTCTCTACTGGAGCGAAGGTCTCATCATAGTCAATACCATGCACCTGCTAAAATCCTTTGGCAACAAGCCTAGACTTGTATATGCTAATCTGTCCATCTGCTGAGCTCTTGGTCCTGTAGACCCATATGCATCTGAAAATTTTCCTCCCATAAGGAAGGGGAACCAAATCCCAAGTTTGGTTCTCGAGGAGGGAGTTGTACTCCTCCTGCATGGTGGATTCCCAAAAGGGATTTCCAACAGCCTCTCCATAACAATGTGGATCTAAAGACTGAACCAAGAAAAGATGTATGGAAGTCAATGGTTCAGTGGTAGTGAGTGCAACAGGAGGCTCCTCGAAATCAGATCGAGTCCTCCTAGTGTCGGTTGGATCACCAATGAGATCCCCTGCATCCCGAACAGTAGTATGTGCCCACTTCGGCCTTTGCTCTGGCTCTGCAACAACATCTGCATGCTCTGAATCTGCATCTAACTGTACTGACTCTGAATCTAAATCATCTGAGTCCTTTGAATCAAAACTCTCGTCTGAAGAGTCGGCATGTGCATGCTCATCATCTCAGACAGGTGGAAGAATGAAGGTGTCTGCATGCGGCTGCTGAGGTACATGCGAGATACTTTCCTCGAAATGGACACTTTGCTCAATGATGATTTGGTCTGAGGAAAGATCAATAAGCCTATATCCCTTCACACCGTCAGGGTATCCAACAAAAATGCACTCAGTTCTCTGTGGATCAAGTGCCCTCCTCTTTTTAGAGGGAATCTGTGCCCATGCATGTGAACCAATAATGCGAAAGTGTGTCACTTCCGGTTTGAGGCCGCTCCAAGCCTCATAAGGGGTCTTATCCTTGACAGATATATGGGGAGATCTATTTTGGATGTATGTTGCACAATTAAGTGCTTCGGTCCATAGTCTCTGTGGTAGATACTTTGCATGCAACATGCAAGATTCCATCTCCTTTAGAGATCTGTTTTTCCACTCGACAAATCCATTTTGCTGCAGAGTATAGGGAACTGTGTGTTTCAACTCAATCTTGCCTCATGGAAAAGATCATGGATCTCATGATTTACATACTCTCCTCCGTTATCATTTCGGAGGACCTTGATCTTCTTTCCGGACTGTGTCTCAACCAGGGCTTTGAAATATTTAATGTGTTGAAAGACCTCATATTTTTGCCTGGGAAAGTAGATCCATGTAAACATGAGAATTTATCAACAAAAATGATAACAAACCTCTCTTTGCTGATCGATGGATGAGGAAAAGGACCGATAAGGTCACTGTGGATCAGATCTAAAGGTGAGAAGGCTCTCTGAGACTTTCCCTTGTTGAATTTCTCTTGAGGGTGTTTCCCGAGAACACATCCCTCACACACTCCCTTTGAGAAATGGATGTCTGGTAGACCATCAACCAATATTTGCTTGCTAAGTTGTTGCATGTATCTGAAATTCAAATTTCCAAACCTTTTGTGCCATATCCTACTACTTTCATCAGCATGAGTAAGCAATAAAGCAGAATCAGGTTCAATGAATTTAGAAAATGTATACAATCTACACTGATGATTTACCTCACCGGTAGCAACCCTGGAGTTGGTTTGCATGTCGTAGATGTCCATGGAATTTGGTGTGAATATGAATTTCTTTCCGGTGCCAGAATTCGTCATCTGATACATGGAGAGAAGGTTAACATAAAGTTTGGGAACATGCAACACGTTCTCGAAGCTTCCATTGGTGAGTCCAATCCTTCCTTTGTCGGTGAATTCGACATAAGAGTTGTCCCCCATCATAATAGGAGGACCTTTGCATACATCCAAAGAATAATATACTGCTTTTGAGGCATCCATGTGATGTGATTCTCTTGAATCTACGATCCAAGCATCGGGAGAGGAGTTGATGGCAATCAAGGCATGGCTAGAATTGTCTTTCTTGGAATTCAGATCTTTTGGCTTCTTCTTCTTGGCACCCTCAGGGATGCGATCTCCAAGGTTGTTTTGTTGAAGTATTTGAGAAATCAGATTTTTTTTTTTTCATGCATGCGGATTCTGAATGGAATCCTTTGTGACAGTACGTGCATTTCTCCCCTTTTCTTCCCTTTTCCCCTTTGTACCTGGAGGCATCGGTGAAGGGTTTTGTGTACCCTTCCTTCTTTGGATGTGCATGAGATTTCCATTTATCTTTATCTTTAGATTTATGATATTTGTGGCTGCCATCTTCGACAATGAGTGCATGTTCCTTTGGGACTTTGATTTTTCCCATGTTAATGAGCTCGATTTGCTCTTGTGTCAGGGCTTCGATAAAACACTCAAGAGAAGGCATCTTCTAGATGGCTCCTAAGGCGAATCTAATCGAATGGAATGTGGATACGAATACATAGAATTTAGTACCAAGCTTGGAGAGAATGGTGAGAACCATTTTTTTCTCCTCCTTCGATTTATCAACCCCACAAGCTTTGAGTTGCGACAGTAAATCCTTGAATTTTGTAAAGAAATCTTTGTTGAAGATTTTTGGATCCAATGTGAGCAGCTCCACCTCCATCATGTGTCCCCTCATCTCATACTGTTTTTCAAAGAGATTTTCCAAGGTGGCCTATGCTTCATTGGGAGTCTTACAGGAATATATGTGAAAAAGGAGATAGTGAGAAATAACACTGCAAATTGTTCTGAGTGCCTCATCCATGTGATTTAAGTACTTGGATTTTTCTATGGATGATGTCGGTTCTTTATCTGTATTCAAGGTTAACCCATACAAATCTATGGTTCATAGATGTATGGATATTTTATCCTTCCATTCAAAATAGTTGTAAGGTGTAAGAATGAATTCTTTTTGGAAATCCATCTTTCTGCTATCTTCAATCTCTTGTACCTGCAAAACATTTTGTTGTAGCTTTTTCTTAGTAGTCCGTCGGCTCTGATACCATGTAAATGTGTTGAACCTGCACAAAATAGATCTAGCTAAACAATAATACACACATTTGTAGAGAGAATTTGAGAAAGAAGAAGAAGGAGAGAAAGAATGAAAGAATTCTCATTAACCGTTATGAATAATGAATCATTTACAGATGATATAATCTGTATAACTCAATGTGTGCACATTGGAGGAGAACCAATGCACCGTAGTGGTGGTCTAGAGTGATCTGAACACACACAAGCAGTTACAGGATTGAAATTCGACCTAGTCTAGTCTCCCAGGCAGTTACGAGAGTGAACTGCCACCTAGTTGAGTTAACTAGTCAACTAGTCTTCAGATAACTGACTGAACATAGAGTAGTGAGAAGTTAACTTAGGGAATGAAGAGTAATGCGCTATTCTGGTGATGATCCCAAGGCAAGGTCGAAATATCATGGTGATGATCCCAATGTTGCATGGTGATAAAACCAATGCAACATCTAAACTCAACTCAACTAGTCAAACGTCAACTGAAAGATAATATTCTCCAGGTGGAATATTCTCCCCTAAAATATAGGAGACTGGATAATGACTAATTATGAATAATAAACAAGGAAAAACCTTAGGAAAAATAAATCCTAGGTGTGTGTGAAGTAACTCCAACACATCACACATAAATTCCCTATTCTGAATATTGATGAACTATTAGATGAACGACATGGAGTGGCTTATTTCACAAAGTTAGATCCTAAATCAAGATACCACCAAATCATATTAATAGAAGAATACATTCCCAAAACAAATTTTATAACACAAGGAGGGAAATATGAGTTCTTGGTCATCCCTTTTGGGTTGACTAATGCTCCTTCTACTTTTCAAAGCCTCATGAAAAAAAAAAATTGACCTCATCTTAGAAATTTTGTGTTGGATTTCTTTGATGTTGTACTTATCTATAAAAAAATCATGGGAAGAACACAATAAACATGAGGATAAAGTCCTATAAATTCTTGACAACAATCAATTGTATTAAAAAGGTCCCAATGTTCTTTTGGGAAACAATAAGTAGAGTATTTGGGTCATATTGTTTCACAAGAAGAGAAAGGTGGACCCTTAAATGATTCAAGCTATCACAAAATGACCCATTCCTAAGAACATCAAGAGTCTTGTGGGATTTCTAAGTCTTACAAGATATTATTGGAACTTTGTTAAGAATTATGCACACAATTAGGCCCACTCACATCTCTCTTGAAGAAAAATTCATGTGTATGGAATGAAGAGGCTATCTTGGAATTTTCATTCTCTCAGGATGTTTTCTTCTACACTAGTATTGACATTTTCACTCTTAAAGGATGTTATTTTTTCCCTGAGTTCATTCAACTAATCTTAATGATTATAAATTTTGTAGTGAGAAAGCAAGGGTTGTTCAACAATTGTCATGCCTATCCAAATTTGTAAGTCATAGAATTGTGCATTTCTCTTCCCATTATTTCCTTTACTGTCACTTTCAATTTATTACACAGATTGGGTTCATTGATGACATAAATCAACATTGTAATGTAATAACTAAAGTACTCATTTTTTACCCAGGCCTACTTTCATTTATTGTCCACAAGAGTCACATCCAATCTTTCTAAGGTGAATGCATTCATCTTTTAAAGTTGTTTATTTAATATTAGGAGGATCTTTTTGTATTTGCAATAAAGACGATCAAGGGATTCTAATAGTGTGAACACTAAAATTTTGGATTCTCTTGACATTTGTTTAAGCTTCACAGAGTGTAAGAATGTGTATAACATTTTTCTAGTGGCCACATTTACTGTTGTGCATCCTGTCATTATGATAAGACATTTTGTATACACAATGAGGCTTTACTATTCTATTGGGAATATTATTCTTCATTAACTCACTAATTTATAAAGTGGGTTTATCCCACATTCATCATGGGATATATTCTCCTATCCCTCTAGCCTATGTAATAGAGGTGAAGGAGGCTCAATTGTAAGGCTTGTGTGTGATTCTTGAGAGTTGTATGGATACCATATGAACTTTTTTATATTAGAGTGTGATCTAGTTGTTGTAATTAGGAGAGTTATGAGGAATATAAATCCTACTTTCGTGGATGTTTCCCCACCTTGGGGTTTTACCACATAAATCTCTTGTCTCTCTCATTTGTTTGATTTAATTTTGTTGATTTGATGTCTTCCATGGAATTTAGATAGGTTAGATATGTGGTTATATGTTTGTGCCTATGTTTCTGGCCTTTCATGGTATCAGAGAAAGTTACCTGGATCTAATTCCTTGGATGAAATTTTGTATTGAATTTTTATTTGGCATGAAATATAAGTAGGTCATCAAATCTGCTAGTATAACACTTTATATCTGATTTTTTAAGTGCTATTTTTCATACATCTCCAAATTGGATCTAGATCACATGCTTGGTTTCTTCAAATTCTAAGCATTTTTCACCAAATATGGAATTTCCATTGTATATGTAGCATGGAAATTAGTCAAGATGGATTGTTTTTTCATCAAATCTGACCTTCATTTTCTCTATATCTAATTAAAATCCTATAGAGACTTAAGGTAAAAATTGTAGGTTTATAACCTAGTTTTGGGGCCAAAATTTAATTCATTGTTGATTTATACTTTTTATTATATTAATTCAAAAAATAAAAAAATAAAAAGGAGAAGTCATGCTATTTGAATTTTATGGTTTACCAAACCTCTTTTAAGGGTTTGAGGTGTATTCCCTTCCCTCCAAGCATTTGTACAACCGTACAACTATACAAAACTATCTTATCCTTAGTGGTTGATCGAATCTTTCTCTTCAACTACAAATATGTTCTATAATAGCTTACTATGCAAGATTTATAGTTCATAGATCCAAAAATTGTTTTCTCTATGAACAGATCTTCTCTAAAACCAAAGAGATCATTTTTTTTTAGGCTTCAATCTCTTCCTCCCTCACATGGTGATACAAATCTTATTTTTCTTCATGTGTCCATACAATTCTAGTTATCTTCAAAGTTTTTTTTTTTTTTTTTGTGGATTATGATTTACCTAGACAACATTGAAGGTTCACACACATGCACACACCCACCCACCCACCCACCCACACACACACACACACCTTCCAACTTGTGATTTGCAAAGTCAAGTCATCAATAACATGTATATTTATATCTACATACTCCCCAGAACATTTATTACAAAGTAAGAAGTCACATAAATGAATTCACTATTGTACAATCATGTTTTTTACTTCATACTATGGGGATTTGCATTTGAAAATCAAAGGTATTTTTCATGGTAGTGATATCTCCCAATCTAAGTTCTCATTTGTAGTGCAATTTTTTTGTTGAATTCATTTTCTAGTCTACTATATAGTGGTGCAAGTCATTTTTCAGAATTTTTTCTTTCAAAATATCACAATTTCCAGTTTTTTTAAATAGGCAGCCTTAGTCCTCATTTAAGGAACTTAAAAACATCATAATTTTCTCATATTAACTTAGTCTTGAGCGAATTTATTTTAAGTTGCCTAACTTTTTACACATAATCCATATTTGTATTCAGAATTTTGTAAGTTTGCATCCTTCTACCAATTGGTTGTATAGAATCATAATGACTTCCAAGGTGGTTAATGTTCCTAAATTAATTGTTTCTAACTATATTATCTAGAAACAAAAGATGATTAATGATCTTAGGGGCAAGAATCAATGGTATATTGGTAATGGTGACATCAAGAAACTAGTATATACAAAGGAGTTCGTTGTATGCGAAGAACATTTTGAATAGGTGTTATATCATCTGTTGTCGCATCACATGCATAGATGCACTTGTTGTATTGAATCCCACATTTATATTCCTTTTGAAGACCAAAATTCCCTAAAATTACTCAGAAAATTTAAAAGACACCCTCTGACTAGTCATACTCTACTCTTGATATGACATAGAATGTATGCAACTTCATATACGGTCTTTCTCCTTCAACAACTCGTGTATGCATTTGTTTTTCACCAAAAAAATAAAATGTGTGCATAATGCATCGTTTTGGGTGGAGTTCACATGTTTCTCAGGTTAATTACCTCATATATCCCATGTCTAACTACTCCAACCAAATTTTTGAAGTATAAATAAGAACCATTGGGTGGAGGAGTGGGAGCATCCATTGAAGCATCCTTATGCTAGTGAAATTCTGCTAAGTCTACTAGCCCTTTTCATCCTGATATTTTAATATCTATCTCTCATATCCGGAAACCCTTGTTTCCAACATCTTTCCCCTTCTTATCTCGTTGAAAGGAAGAAACTTATCATCTTTCCTTCACTTGTTTGGAGAAAGGAACCACGAGTTCAAGCCATCTTCAATGGCCTAGTTGGAGGAATCTAGATATCAATTCCAATGAGTGCCACAATATGATCAAGTAACTCATTTTCATGTTACTTTTTTTTACTATAATAAAGTAACACTTTGTTTTAGGTCCTAGTGACATTTTATTAGTCTTGTTTTGTAGAAACTATATGCATATGATTATTGTAATACTGACATTTTGATCCTAGTTAGTATATGTAATTAGGAGTTAGTTATTATAACTACCTTCTTTGCAACACTCCCTCTCTTTGTGTGCAGGTTGACAATGAAAGCATTGGAGTGAGAGGTTGGAGTAAGAATTCACAAGAGGAGTCTTCTCCAAAATTCAGAATCCAAGTAGGTAATTACTGATTTGATTCCAATACTTTCCAAGTCTTGATGATGGTCTACATATTGCATGTCTGAAACATCACAAAATGTTAGAAAAAACAATGAATCTAGAAATGTATGCTATAAATTTTGGTTATGATTATAAGAAGAATGATAAAATTACCTCTAGCAGAGATTGAATTGCCTCTGGTCTACAATATATTCATTCAAACTACATATATAGCAATTGAAATGTATAAGGGAGCTCTCAAACCTAATTTTGAATACTTCTAAAAAGACTTAATTTGTGAATAGAATGGGTTGTTGTCATTAGGTTAGATTGTTTTTGGGAAGGCACACTTGGCTCATGGAAAAAATAATCCATACAAAAGTCCTAAAAAGGATACTAAACCTAATGTTCCTAGTATTTCATAAAAGGTTTCTAATGCTTCTAGGATAAGTGCTTCACATAAGAAAGAGTGGAAACCATGTAAGTACCATGGAAACATCAATCACATTGAAAATAATTTATTTAGGAGGCATAATAAGCTTGCTAAAGCCTTTAAAGAACAAGAGGGTGCTCTCAATGATTGTTTATTCTATTCAATCAAGTAAATCTTCCTTCTCTCCCATGGAATGGATCTTGGATTTAGGTGCCTCCAATCACATCACTGGAAATACTTCCTTATTTACCTCTTATGACAAAAACAAAACATTTGGTTTAGAAATTTTCAATTAGTGATGGTAATAATGTTTCAATAATTGGGTATGGTAATGCTAATGTTCCTAATTGTAAACTAGAATATGTTTTTCATGTTGAAGGCATGCCCATCAATTTTCTTTCTATTTACCATGCTCATCAAAAAGGATATAAATTTGAAGCTTGACTTATTGATATTGTTGGCACCCAAAGTTTTGGGTCTAGTTTTGCGCTCGCACATAAACAAAAGTTGTGCACGCTCATCCAAAAGTTTTGTGAGTGCTTAAGGAGATGTGTGAAATAATGTCATAGTGCACGCATCAGAATGGGTTTTGTTAAGAAGTGCACCAAGTCTAAAGGCGGTCAAGGGCACGTCAGTCCGAGTTTTGTTAGTTGAGTGTGTCGGTCCGAGTTTTGTTAGTTGCATCGAAAACCAAGAAGATGTCCACCAGAAGAAAGAAAACAGTCACCAGGATATCTCTCGGAATAATTGTTTCCAACAACAGATGAAGATGTGGGTCGGACAAAAGATGATCTGGCCAGGAAGTTAGGATTTCCTCTTATGAAAAGAACCTATGTGGAGCCCTGGAAGGTACCATAAGCATGTGAGGCCGTTAGATAATACAAGCAAGTGGAGAAGAATAGTGAAGGACAACACTTCCTAGCAGAAAAATATATAAAAGAGAGCTCTCAACTCATAAAACAGGTTGGATAATTTCATAATGCATCAGTCTGAGAGCTCTTTGTTAGCCTATTGTAATCTTGTGTTGTATGGAAAATTTTCTTGTGTCTTTTATTTGTCTGAATCTTAAATCGTAGTGCAAGGTGCATACTGTTGTAATCCCATTGTTTATATAGTAATGAGATGAAGTCCTATGGTTGTTCAACTTAGTTATTCAACACAATGTACCTCTCTAACATGATGGAATACGTTCAATAACAAATATATGGCAATTTTTTTCTATCCATTGTTTGTTATGAATGACTAGCACCTGTGTGTGTACAATTTTAATTCTTAGTCCTTATTAGAATATTAGATATGATTTACAGGAATGCCATTTACAATACTATTTGGTATGTTTGATCCTCCATCCCCGACACAAGACCTTATGGTCTTTGTGATTCTCTTTGCATCTCGGGTGAGACCTTCCTCGGCCTTGGCTGAGGATTGATATGTCGATGCTTAGGGGTTTTTGTTGGACACACTATTAAATTTGAACGTTTTTGCGACGAAGTAGAGACAAATTTTCGTCGGCATAGAGTCGTTTTTGTGACCAAGATAAAAAAAATTCTGTCGGTCTAGCGACCACACATGGATCTTCGCTAGTCTAGTGACCGAAAAAAGAAGCCTATTCACAATAGGGAAATGTTCGAGTAGCGACGAATTTTAGTTGGTCAAACAACTAATATTAGTCACAAGAATGACCAAACCATCAGTTAAAAAGGTCAAAAGAAAGAGGACCAGTTAGTCGCTAACTGACTAACGACGAACAGGTTGGTCGCTCTAGCGACTAACAGGTTAGTCACTAAAGCGACCAACTTGTTGATGTTTGCGACCAATTTTCTATACTAGCGACAAACAGGTTGGTTGCTCTAGCGACCAACTTGTTGGTCGCTCTAGCGACCAACCTGTTGGTCGCTCTAGCGACTAACCTGTTCGTCGCTATAGAGACCAACCTGTTGATGTTTGCGACCAATTTTCTATACTAGCGATGAACAGGTTGGTCGCTCTAACGACTAACAGGTTGGTCACTAAAGCGACCAATATTGGGGTATTTAAAAAAAAAAAAAATTGCCATTCACACAAGACCTATACAAATATGACCATTCACACTTCCTTCATTACACTTATCCCTAAAGTTGAAAAGTTGAATTCCTTTGAGGATTTTCGTCTGAGATTATCGTGCAACTTCATTTACAATATCCTTTCTAAAGTGATTGATGCATGTTTGAAAATAATCTTATCAAAGGTTATATCAGTGGAACAATTTGGGTTCCTTGGAGGTCGATTCATACACAAGGGAGTGGGATATACACACGAAGAACTACACACTATTATTTGGTCTTAGTTTTGTTAGAGACAAACATACGTACAAATAACTTTTGGATCTATTATGTAAGGTGATAGGTATGGAGGTCAATCTCCTAAAATCCTCCATAAGTTTCAATGAGTTGCAAGATGAAGTAACATGCATGATCCACCATCTGCAATATAGGGTGGTCTAGATGCAAAATGAGCTAAAATATTTTGGTTTTATACTAAAGACCTATGGCTATGGTATCAAGGATTGGAGATGGCTTCTAGGGAAAATAAAAGGGAGGATACATTTTTGGTGCCACAAATGGTTGTTGAGGGGCAATTGATTGACATTAGTAAAAGAAGTGTTAGAGGCGATTTCCATGTATTGGATGCGATGATTTTGGCCTATATACACAATGAGGTTTTAGATAAAATATGAAGGCTTTGCTTTGAGTTCATGTGGAAGGGAAATAAGGACAAAATGGGATATCACTTGGCTCATTGGAAAATAATTGCAAGGCCAAAAAAACAAGGAGGATGGGGATTAAAGAAGTTACCACCCTTCGAAAAAGCACTTGTTTCCTAGAGCCTTTGGAATTTGATGGTTTATGGAAGCGCATAATCTATCAGAAATATATGGCTCCGAGGATGGGTTGTGACGATAATTTCTTTCTGCCAGAAGATTTGGTTCAACATCTTCGTCGTCAAGGTTTGAACAAACTAAACCAGATTGCATATGAGGGATGGACAAATATATGGCACCAGAGGAGGTTTTCTGCTATCGATATTGGCTTAGAAGGAGATGTTGTAGGTTATTTGTCCAATTTAATCTCTTCCTTGATTTATGACCATGTCCACTTAAGAAGTGAAAGCGATGAATTAATATGGAACCAAAATAAGGACAGAGGTCAATATACTTCAAAATTAGGTTATGAGGTGGCACATTGGTGGTCGCTCAAGATCTGGAAACTTCAAGCACCTAAAAAAACAAAATTTTTGATGTGGTTGATGTTGATGGATATAATTTCTACTTGGGACTATCTATAGAATAAAAACAAACAAGGACCATGCATATGCTACCTTTGTATAAATGTGGATGAATATGTATCTCACATTTTCACTAGAGGCCCATACTCTCTTCAAATATGAAGTGATACTTGCTAATGGATTGGAATTAATAATTTTTGGTGTTGTTTATCTCTTGAGGAGGGATT
>ML796676.1:262699-277040 GCA_009831015.1 Picea engelmannii
TAAACCTTATAACCATTGTAACCCTTAAACTTTACTAAACCTAACATTGATCCCTTCCAAGCCATAACAAATAGCTCTTATAACCTTTAATCCTTATAAATCATAACTCCTAACACTTAAAACCCTAACCCCTTTAACCCTTATCGATATTACCCTATTCGTAAAACACTAAATCCATATAATCCATATTCGTAAAACAGTAATCCCTTACTGCCATGACATCTAACCCCTCACTCATATAACCCATTACACACGTATCACCTAATTATTAACAACTATAACCCCTATAAGTCCAAACATGTATACTCTTTAAGTCCTTTAACTAATATCACCCCTAACCTCCCTAACCATAACTCATGTAAGCACTTAACCATTAATATCTACCCTTTATAATATTTATAACCCATAACACCTCATCTAGTTTATAATTCATTTAACTTTTAATAGTTATAACCCATTATATCCAAATACCTATAACATCTTCATCACTTAAATACTAAAACCCTAGCATATATAACCCCTATAACCCCTAAATATTTGTATGTATTACCATTAACACTTAACACATATATCTTTTATCCATAATTAGTGCCTATAACCTCTTCCTCTAAACCCTTAGAAGGAGTGAAAATAAACCATAAAATAGTTCAATATCACCAAATTACTAAATCACACAGAAAAAATTTAAGTACTGACCTTCAAAGTCTCAGCTATGTAGAGTCTGATCAATTCAATGTTTCTCTTCTTGAAATAGAATTGAAATCAAGATTTCATAAAAACTAGAACACCATTGCATCAAAACACCCGAATGATTTTCGCAACTGTAGAAAATGATTGTCGTAACTATAGAAAATTTGTCGTAACTGGGATATATATGATTGATTTGCCGCAAATGACCGTTTGATTCCCACACGTGCCCTTGTTGGTCGCTAGAGAGACTAAATGGTGGTTAGTTGCTAGAGCGACCAATATTCGTCGTTAAATCGACCAACCTAGAATGTTGGTTGCTAGAGCGACCAACATTTGGACCTCGAAAAAAAAAGATAAATTTAGTACAAAAAATGCAAAAAAAATACGACAAACTTCTAAACCGTCGTAATTTGCGCCCAATGTAGTAGTGACACACTCTAGACGAACCTATTGATGATTACAGCTGCATGAGACATCCTCCAGGAGACAGACCTGAGAAAGATCCCCCAAGTTGGGTGTGTGGTTCCTATTTGAGACAGAACTGGAACGTTGTGTTGGCCTCCTCCTTGCAGAGAGTTGAGATGATACTCCAAATGATTCTCCTGTGTAACACAGTTAAAAAGAAGATCTGTTGAGTTGGACGTGTTTGTGGCTAAGCACGGGTGAACGTGTGAAATCCCATGAGTTGGGTGCATCGTTCCGAGACAGAGATGAAACGATGTATTAGCCTCCTCTGAGAAGAGAGTTGAGATGATGAACTCCAGATGACTCTCCCGTGTAATGCAATGAGAAAGAATATATGTTGAGTTGGACGTTCCTGTGGATGAGCACAGGTGAACGTGATCCTAGTGGCTGAGCACTAGTGAGTGTGGTTCTCCTGTGAGACACAGTGAGATATAGATGTGGACATCCCTGTGGCTGAGCACAGATGGATGTGCCCCTAGTGGTTGAGAACTAGTGGGTGTATGAGATCCCTTTCTATATTTTTCAAGAGTCAGACTTACTTGTAACACTATTTGTAATGTAAAGGGTACAAATCGGCCCCACCTTAATGTAAAAGATAATTAATATGGTAATTATTAATTATATTATGAGTTATTAAGGTCGGCCCTGTTGTGCCAATAGAAACTATTGTTGATAGGTTTAGTCTAATATAAGTAAAGATAAATTCCCCATTGAGGTATAATAACACAAGTGTGAGTTTGGAAATTTCAGCAAACACTTGTTCTTTGGAAAAGTGTGCACCTCTCTTGGGCGTTGGGTTTCTAGGGTTTGTGAGCACCCTTTTGTGTGCTAGGTGTTTATGGTGGTGAAGGTATTTCTCTTGAATAATATAGAAAATGATTGGTTGGGTTTTCTTCCCTTGTGTAGAAGGGTTTCCTAGGATACTTCTTGTGTACTTGTGCATGGTGTTTCTTCTTGTGATCTTGGTTGTTGCAACAAATTGTTTATGGTTTAAGTAAAAATTCTAAAATGGAATGAACTTCATGATTAATCCTTGATTATTGAAAAATCAACATGGAATAAGAGCATAGGTCTTGAAGAACCCATTGCACAAACATTAAAGCAACTATCCTCCCTTTTCTACAAATCCATACGACCCTCTAGGGTTTATGCAAAATCCTTACAACCCTCTCTTGGTTGGCCCTTTCAGCACTTCACACTTGGACTTTGGGGGTGAAATTTGGACATGAGGGTATGACCTCCTTTAGCGCACCTCCATAAGCTCTTAATGTAAAATTCCAAGAATTTTTTATTTTTGGCCCTAGGGTTTCTAGGGTTCCACAAATTTCTATAGATTTTTGGTTTTAGGGTTTCTACAGCTCTTTGAAGAAGCCTTCAATATTACCCATGTTCATATGACCTTCAAGGCTTATTGTTGGCATTCATAAGCCCAACAAAACCTAAGGTTGCTAGCCTAGCCTATCCGTTAGGTTTTCTAGCCCAGTTGACAAGGGTTTGTGAAGAATCTAAAATATGATGAACAAAACTATGATGGAAGATAAGCTTGATGTATCAAGCAACTTCAAATTCATGGAAGACAAGACTTTAGAGGAAGAATTATTGTGGGTGATACAAAAAGGTTTACTAGAGACAACTATCAATGAATGGAAGGAAGATGACGTCAAGACAAGGAAGCCAATCATCTATTCAAGCCTTTATATTGAAGGGCCAGCTTCAAAATAACAAAGATGACAAAAGATGACACTGTGACTATCTTATTCACAAAGATCTCATAGGACATAGATCATCCAAGTGCCATTGGAAAAATCATATCAACATCCTCAGGTATGCACTTGTATATATTATGTGTATCATTGTCATGAGGGGAATTGTAGGAGGAAGGAACCCTTGTTGAAGTCATGGATCCAGAGGGATCTCAGTGCATTCAGAGGAACAACACACTGGAAGTGAAGACTCCAGGTTTGATTGTTTTAATTATCATTCCTCTAACCTACATTTCTAAAGTTGCTACATTACAAATAAGTGTTGTAGTTGTGACAACAATCCTTAAAATGTTTTGATTTTAGAGATGTACTCATTATTATCCTTTAGGAGATATTATTGTTTTGTTTCCTTTTGTTTGTTCTCTTGTTTCAGGCAAGTTAACACAAAAGGAATATGGTTATACTTCATACTTCAGAGGGAGTCAAAACTATTTGAGAAGGAGGAAGAACATAACCATCATTAAGGCAATCAATGCAATAATACATGATCATAATCATTCTATGATTCTGTGGGAAGAAGCATACATGACACAGTATACAAGTCCTCACCAGATTTTGAAGAACATAACTCCCGAATAAGCTTTCACCGGAGTGAAGTCCAATATTGAACACTTAATGATATTTGGGTGCTCAATGTATTTTTCATGTACCCAAAGAGAAAAGTTCCAAGATAGACCCTTTAGGGAGGAAGGATACATTTATGGGATAACAATGAATCTTCGAAGACATATCAGATATACATCCCTGGTCAAACACAGATTGAGACTAGCAAAGATGTTTCTTTTGAAGAAGAGATAACCCTTCAAAGATCCAGAGAATCTTAGATGGAGATTGACAGTGAGACAATACCTTGTCCCCCTTCAGTAGTTCATAGGGAGACATACATTATTCCAGTTGCTCCAGATGATATGCTCAGAGATATTGCAATAGGGAATAAATGGCATACCTAGGCTCAACAAACTCTACAGGAGGCAGAGGAACACACAAGCCCCTCAAGGCACATCCTGAGAAAGCAAAGATATTTTTGATCTACTCTTCATCCATGAGCCACATCATTGATTCTAAGCCTTGTTGACATGGAGAAGTGGCAGGTGAACAGGTATGTCGATTTGCCATGACAAAAAGAATACCAATATACCTTAAAGAATGATGTATGAGATATTGTTCAGAGACCAGAAGGGAAGTTTGTGGTGACTTCCAAGTGAATCTATAAGATCAAGCATGTAGCTGATGGAAGTGTCGAGATGGAGTTGTCTATGATGAGACACTTGATCCAGTAAGCTCGATACACATTCATTTGTATTACCACCCATGAGTTGGAAACCACATCAGATGGATGGATTCTTGATGAGTTGGGTTTCGGCAAGAGTGTTGTTGATCCAAACCTACATCATTACATTGTTGGTGATGAGAGTCTGATTTTGGTGACTTATTCAGAAAGCCTTGTTGTTATATACAAGTAAGCCTTGACTTCTGATTTCAAGATGAAGGATCTGGGTATGATGCACTACTTCTTGGGAAAATAAGTATGATAGAGGACCGATGAAATTTTCCCGAGTCAAGGAAAATATACAGTGGGGATATTAAATAAGTTCAATATGAGAGAATTAAAATCCATGCCTACACTGATGATGTTGTATTTGAAATGATGATGATTCAAACGAGATTGTTCCACAGCTGATGGGATCACAGATGTATCGAGTTAAACCCAAACTCAATATATGTTATGGAGAGAATGTACTTATACAATTCTTGAGTCAGCCGAGACAGACTCACTGGACATAAGTGAAACATGTATTGAGATATCTACGAGACACAGTTAGATATTTCTTGAGATATGCCTCCAGTGTAGACTTGAGTTTGCATGGATATGCAGAATGGACAGAAAGTAGAGTGGACCAGAAGAGCACATCCGGTTGTTGTTTCACCGTGAAGTTTTTCATGGTTTTCTGGTGCAGCAGGAAACACAGATCTATGGCCTTGAGTACCACATAAGCATAGTATATAGCATTGAGTGTACGAAGTGGTGTGGCTTCACAAGTATCTGACAGATTTACTTGATCATGAGATGGATTCTATGATGATAAGCAGAGTTCTGTGAAGCTCTTTGAGAAACCTATGTTTCATGATAGATCGAAACACGTTGAGATAAAATATCATTTTCCAGAGACATGATGCAGAGGAAAGAAGTACACGTGCAGTACCTTCCTACACATGAGAAGATTACAGACATCTTCACCAAACTGGCTTGGTGAAGAATACCTCTCTAGATGAGAGGGATTATTGATGACTACAACCAAGACAAAGTTCGAGTACTTTCGTGTGAGACTTGGCCTGATGGAGAATGACTCCCTATCTGAGAGGGAGTGTTGATGATTAAAGCTACGTGAGACATCCTCCAGGACACGGTCCTAAGAAAGATCCCCTGAGTTGGGTGTGTGGTTCCTATCCGAGACAAAACTAGAATGGTGTGTTGGCCTCCTCCTTACAGAGAGTTGAGATGATACTCCAGATGATTCTCTTGTGTAACGTAGTGAGAAAGAAGATCTGTTGAGTTGGACGTTCTTGTGGCTGAGCACAGGTGAATGTGTGAAAGCCCATGAGTTGGGTGCATCGTTCTGAGACAGAGATGAAATGACGTATTAGCCTCCTCTGAGCATAAGGTTGAGATGATGAAATCTAGATGATTCTCATGTGTAATGCAGTGAGAAAGAAGAGTTGTTTAGTTGGATGTTCCTGTGGATGAGCACAGGTGAACATGATCCTAGTGGTTGAGCACTAGTGAGTGTGGTTCTCCTGTGAGACGCAGTGAGATAGAGATGTGGACATCCCTGTGGCTGAGCACAGATGGCTGTGACCCTAGTGGTTGAGCACTAGCAGGTGTATGAGATCCCTTTCTATATTGTTCAAGAGTCGGACTTACCTGTAACCCGATTTGTAAATATAAAGGGTACAGGTGGGCCCCACCTTAATGTAAAAGATAATTTATATGGTAATTATTAATTATATTATGAGTTATTAAGGTCGGCCCTATTGTGCCAATAGGCACTATTGTTGAAAGGTTCAATCTAATATAAGTAAAGGTAAATTCCGCATTGAGGAATAATAACACAAGTGTGAGTTTGGAAATTTCAGCAAACACTTGTTCTTGGGAAAATTGTGCACCTTTCTTGGGAATTGGGTTTCTAAGGTTTGTGAGCACCCTTTTGTGTGCTAGTTGTTTATGGTGGTGAAGGTATTTCTCTTGAAGAATATAGCAAAGGATTGGTTGGGTTTTCTTCCCTTGTGTAGAAGGGTTTTCGAGGATACTTCTTGTGTACTTGTGCATGGTGTTTCTTCTTGTCATCTTGGTTGCTGCAACAAATTGTTTATGGTTTAAGTAAAAATGCTAAAATGGAATGAACTTCATGCTTAAGCCTTGCTTATTGAAAAATCAACAGAACCCTGGGTCTCAAACCCCCCAGTGTTAAGAAGGTCAGTGTGCATGCAAGCGTGTGCTAAAACAATGACATTACATAGTGCCAACATATATGTCTAATTTATTTCATTTGGCATTGTTGATCATGATCTTGGTTTGTTTAAGTTTACTGATTTCTCCTTTTCCAACAAATAACCTTTTTATTCTTACATTGCACATGTTGATGAGAAAAGTAAGTCATGGAATGAAATATTAGGTCATTTTAACTTGGTATAATGTAGCTATTGTCTAAGATGGTACATGGCTCACCTCCAGGGATGATTTTAGGGGCTAAATTTCACTCATGGGCTAATTTTCCAAGGTTTTTCCCAAAAAATGATTCGCCATTCTAAAAATTATTCACCCAAATTCTATAGGATAAAATTATTTTACCTTAATAATCGCCAAAATTTTATACAAACTATATTAAATACTAAGAAAATGGAATACTTTTACAAAAATATCGACAAACATTTATAGTTGGCATTTGAAGGATTAGTAAGATTCGCCAAGATTTCTACATTTTAAAATAAATTTCCATCCTTAAAATCATCCTTGCTCACCTCCAATTTATTCTACTAAAGGTGTTTGTGAAGGTTATTGCTTTGGCAAGCATCACAAAGAAAAGTTTGAAAAGGATAAAGCTTGGTGTGCATAAGAATAGTTGCAGTTGGTTCATAGTAACATATGTGGTTCACCTTCATTGATGATTATAGTAGAAAAACTTGGGTATATTTCTTGAATCATAAAAGTGAAACCTTTATTATATTTCAAGAATTAAAATCCCTAGTTGAAAAGAATATGGTAAATGCATCAAGACTGTTCGTATTGATAATGTGGGGATTACACTAAAATGAATTTTCAGCCTATTTATCAAAGCATGACATTAAACATCAAAGGAATATTTCTTACACAGCTCAATAGAATGGGGTTGTCAAAAGGAAAAATAGAACCTTAGTTGAAATGGCTAGAGGTGTGTTGCATTGTAAAGGACTAAAGAAAAGATTTTGGGCACAAGCGATTTGTTGCGCAAATCATATTTTTAATAGGGTTCCTATTCAAGAAATTTTGTCAACTACTCCTAAATAAAAGTAGAGTGGAATAATATCAAATATCAATAATTTCAAAGTGTTTGGTTGTGAGTGTTGGGCTCACATTCCCGATGAAAAAAGGAAGAAGTTGGAGCCCAAATCTCATAAATGCATCTTTGTTGGTTATAGTGATGATTCTAAAGCATACAAGTTATTTGATCCATCTATTCAAGATGTTATCATTCATAGGGATGTACAATTCCATGAAATATCTACATCACTAGATTATGTAGAACCTCATGTTGCCTTGAATTTTCCTAAGTCTTTAGATGATCCTATGTATATAAATGCTTCTTCAAGTGATGTAGAAGTACTAGATCCTATTTCTACTACTAATTCATGTGATCCACCTAAATATTTCAAAGATGATAATGTTGTCCATAATACCACTAACTCTCTTCTTGTTTGGGCATAGAAAACACTTGAATATATAGGTTCTAATGTTGGAATTCCATCTAACACTCGCAAAACTATATCAAAATTTTCTCTGATGGAATAAGCATTGGACATAGATGATCCTTCCACTTATGTAGACATTGAAGGAAAGACAAAATGGGAGAAACAAATGGGTGTTGAATATGATTCTTTGATTAAGAATGACACTTGGTATTAGTTCCACTTCCGCCTTGGAATAATCTTGTTGGATGTAAATGGGTCTATAAGACAAAATTTACTATACATGGATAGATTGAAAAACATAAGGCTTGGATGGTAGCCAAAGGATTTATATACAAAGAAGGTTTTTATTACACAAAACCTTTTCTCCAATTGCTAAAATGAACACCATAAGAACAATTACTTCTCCCGTTGTGTCTTTTCATTGGGAGATTCACCAAACGAATGTCAAGAGTGCCTTCTTAAATTATGATCTTCATGAACATTTGACATATGGAAAAACCACCTAGTTTGATCACTTCCAACACTTCAAATTTAGTATGCAAATTAAACAAGTCCTTGTATGGTCTTAAAAAAGCATCTAGGGCTTGGTATGAGAAAATTAATACTCATTTCTTTAAGAGATATTTCAGGTGTTGTCAATCTAATCCAAATCTATATGTTTGTTTCTTTAAAGATGATGTCCTCATAGTTGTTCTTTATGTGGATGGTTTGATTTTCACGGGAAACATGATTTTATTAATCCAATAATTGAAGAATGATCTAAAGCAAAATTTTAAGAGGACAAACTTAGGCATTTTACATTACTTTGTAGGTCTTCATGTCTAGCATATGGCTAATAGGATCTTCCTTCTCAGCCTAAGTATCCTTTGGATTTTCCTTCTCGGTTTCACATGAGTGATTGTAAACCTTCACCAACACTATTTTAGTTAGGAGTCAAATTAATAGTTGATTTTGAATCACCTCTTGTTGATGCCACACTCTCTCACCAACTTGTTGGTAGTTTGATTTATTTAACTCGCAAAATGCCTAATATTTCCTTTTCTATTAGTATGGTTTTGAGGTTCGTGCAAAAACCTCATGAAATTCATCATAAAACAACTAAAAGGATTCTCAAATATCTTCGATGAACTCTCAATTATGGTGTTTTATATTCTCACAATTCTTTTGTTTCACTTCTTGGTCATACTGATTCAGATCGGGGAGGAGATGCTAATGATAGACAATCCATTGCAAAATATGTATTTAAGCTTGGTTTAGGTCCAGTTTCTTGGTCGAGTAGGAAGTTGAGAACACTTTATCTTTATTCTTGTGAAGTAGAATACAATGTAGCTAAAGAAGTAGTGTGGATATGGAAATTCCTTACTAGCACAATGCACCTATTGAGTTGAGATGTGACAATCAAAGTGTTATTCAATTTGCATATAATCCAATGCATCACTTTAAAACCAATCACATTGACCTTGACACCCATTAAAATTGAGACCTACTTGCATATGGTGTTATTAATTTGGAGTATTTCCCCATTGAACAACAAGTTGTTGATATCTTCACCAAGTTCATGATAGAGGCAAAGTTTCTTTATATTTGCAGCCTATTGGGGATGTGGGAAGTTGTCATCAAGGGGAAATTCTAATCATAATAACATCTTCCTCCAAATGTGTTTTGGCCTTCTAGTCAACATAAAGAGGGAATGTAAGAATGCGTATAATGTTTGTCCAGTAGCCACATTTACTGGTGCATAGCCTATCATTATGATAAGTCATTCTATATACACAATGAAACTTTATTAGACTATTGAACACATTATTCTTCATTAACTCACTAGTTTATACAGTGAGTTTATTCCACATTCATCATGGGATTTTTTCTCTTATCCCTCTATCCTATATAATAGAGGTGAAGGAGGCTCAATTGTAAGGCATGTGTGTGATGTTTGAGAGTTGTATGGTGTCACCTGAACTCCATACTTGACTGTGCTCTAGTTGTTATAATTGAGAAAGTGATTGTGCTCTAGTTGTTATAATTGAGAAAGTTCTGAAGAATAAAAGGCCCGCTTATGTGGATGTTTCCCACCTTGGAATTTTACCACATAAATCTCTTGTCTCCTCTCTTTTTATTTTGATCTACTTTTGCTAATTTGATGCTTTCCATGGGAGTTAAGATAAGTTACATCCTTGATTATATGTTTATGCATATGTTCCTAGTGTTTCAAGCAAATTGTTGATTGAAACATTAATTATAAAATTGTCTTTATTTCTTTGAGTTGATTATTTATCATGTATCTTCTCCATAGTCCTTTAAAATATTACAATTCAATCATATAAAATCTTTTGAATGAACAATTATTTTTTATATTTCCATTCTTCTATAAGAATAAATTCTTTATGATAATTACAAATTTTGAATAAAGATGAGAAATGTAATTAAATATTTTCTTTGTTTAATGATTTGATCATTCCTTACCTTTCTTCGTTGAATATTTCCTTAATCTAATCAGGTCATATTCCACTTCACATGCAGTTTGTTCACGGGAATGATACACTCGTGTTTCTCTAGGACTCCCATATAAAAGTGCAATCATATGATTGTTGACTTCTAATAAACAAACATTTTATTTATCTATCATTATTTTTTAGACATATTCTTGATTATTAATATTAATCTCTATTAATATTTTTTTCACAAGTGCCACTTGACATATATATATATATATATATATATATATATATATATATATATATATATACGGGTGTCACTTAGACTTAGACCATAAAAGAAGGGTTGTGAGCATGATATCAAAATTAATTCTATCTTAAAAGCATACTTCTTTCTTCTTCATTCCTTCTCTTAAATGACGGTAGGTGGGAGAAGACATTAAAAGCATCAATGTGTAAAAACCTTTAGAATCGAAAGAATGGAATTCCTCATCGATCTATATATGATTTATTTCCAATGAGTATGTTGTAATGAGTAGCTATGATGTTCACTTCACTTAAAACATTGAAATGAAGAAAAATAGAAACTTAAAATAGAGGAGGAATACAATTCAATTAAGGAGATATTAGAAGTTTTTTTAGATTAGTAATGGAAAAAAATAAATTGGGTGATGGTTTCTTAGTTAATTTAGAGATATAGAAAGTTTATTTGGATTAGAAAGAGGTTAGTGGAGAAGAGAAGAACGAATATGATAATGAGAGAAATGAAGATAAACATGATGATATGCCTAGTTCGTTTGACACCTTTGTTACAATTGTTAAATAGTAAAAAAATTCAAAAAGTTTGTATTACACCAAATCTGAACCCCAAAAGCTAAGCATAAATTCAATTTACTGCAGGAGCAAACCTTAGTTAGAAAATTGATAGGCCTGTATATGGCCTAGCCCTCATGCACTTTAGGTATGGGCCATAGAAAATTGGAATACTTATTTTCAAGCTATTTATTGTGGGAATGGTTTCTTCTTGTTCTTATTTAACAACAAAGAGGAGAAAGATCAAATTTTCATGGGCTCCAGCGGAATGTTTCTTTCCCACTAGATGATGGAATTTGATGTGGATATGGAAATCTCTATTACCCCTATCTAGGTCAGGCTTCCATATCTCCTTGCGTTCTTTTGGAGGAAGATGCTCTCAAAATTATTAAAGATAAGTTGGGGCATTTCATTGACCAAGCAAATATAAAATGGAGAATGTACACCCGTGCTAGAATTTGTGTGGAAGTGGACTTACAAAAAGGTCTTCTAGAAGTGATTCAGCTCAATATGGAAGGTTGGAGCCATATTCAATCTCTTGATTACAAGCAGATTTCGTTCAAGTGTAATACTTGTCATGAGTATGATTACTTCGCAAAGAAATTCCCAAGTATACAATAATCACAACCCATACGAAGCATGTTCCACCCTCTCAATACACCAATGAGAAAGAAACTTTCAAACTAGTGCATAAAAGGCATTAGAAGCAACCTAATGGATCTCATCATGTAAAGAGACCTTAGTGTGAACAACCAAATTCCAACAACTGATATGAAATCCTTGAAGAACTAGAAGAAGAGCAGGAAAATCCAAAGACTCATTTTGATTCATCTATTGGGCCAGTAGCAAAAGAAAAAGAGGAAGTAGAGACCATAGTTTCAAATATCAAGGGCGGGACCCCATTTGGGACCTTTGCAGAGGTTCTAAAGAAATACTTGTGTCATTCACCCCTATTAACAAGGGGAAGAAAGTCAAGTCGAGAATGTAAAGAGAAAGAGGTGGAATCAAACATTTTGTTAGGTAATTAGCGAACTCTAAACCCCACTATGTTATGCTTTTTGCATATTTTTTTATGCAAGAAATTTGTTAAAATTTATTCTTTTGCTAAGAAAGTAGTAAAACTAAGTTACATAATGACAAGGGTTGGATCTCTCTTTCATTCTTTTAATGAGAGAAGATTGATTTTATGTAGTGTTCCATATTCTTGAATCTTGATTGTGATTCACAAGACAACATTTTTTCATTGATAATTTTTTTTTTTTTAACTTATAGTTAATGGCTCAGTTAAATTCTTTTTATGGGATATTGAAAGCCTTGTCCATAAAGAGAAGAGAGAAAAAATCACTAATGGCTCACTTAAGTTCTTTTTCTTTTTATGGGATATTGAAAGCCTTGTCCATAAAGAGAAGAGAGAAAAAATCACTAATGGCTCACTTAAGTTCTTTTTCTAGGATATTGGAAGCCTTGTCCATAAAGAGAAAAAGTCAATATTGGTAAAAGAGTCAATATTGGTAAAAGGAACATGACCACTTTTAACTTTGTTAAAAACAATAGAGTATCTTTTTTCTAAAGATCATTTGAATGATGCATTTTCATGACGAATCGAAATGCATTCAAATAAATTAGGTGAATTAAGTTTTTTATAATCATTCTCATTTTTTTAATCTTTTACGAATTAAATTAAATATTTTTTTATTTGTGAAAAAAAATAAAATATTTTTAAATGTTTATTATTTGTGGAAATAGCATATTAATAGTTAGTTAAGAAATTATAATCTAGGGGATTGTTCTCGTTCCGTACCAACCCTTAATATGGTTGGATTTTTTATTGTCTTATCCCAACTAAACACATTGTAAAGGTATTGAACTCAGGTTGCCTAACAAACTAAACCCACACCTTAACGAGTCGAGGTAACAAAAATTAACAATTTATTTTTATAATTTAAAACACAATTATTTTATAATTTAAATATTTTAATAAAATATATAATCAATTAATAATTTATTTTTATAATTTAAAATAAAACTCTTTTATAATTTTTTATTGAAAAATTTAAAATGAAATTAAAACAAAACTTTCAAATTTAAATACTAATCAAATTTCTCACTTCTCATGAGTCTTTTGTTTCACTTCTTGGTCATACTGATTCAAATTGGGGAGGAGATGCTAATGATAGACAATCCAGTGCAAAATATGTATTTAAGCTTGGTTTAGGTCTAGTTTATTGGTCGAGTAGGAAGTTGAGAACACTTTCTCTTTCTTCTTGTGAAGTAGAATACAAGGTAGCTAAAGAAGTAGTGTGGATCTGACAAGTCCTTACTAAGCTTGGATAGGCTCATAATGCACCTACTGAGTTGAGATGTGACAATAAAAGTGTTATTCAACTTGCATATAATCCAATGCATCACTTTAAAACCAAACACATTGACCTTGACACCCATTACATTTGAGACCTACTTGTAGATGGTGTTATTAATTTGGAGTATTGCCCCATTGAACAACAAGTTGTTGATATCTTCACCAAGTCCATGACATAGGAAAAGTTTCTTTATATTTGCAACCTATTGGGGATGTGGAAAGTTCTCATAAAGGGAGAATTCTAATCATAACGACATCTCCCTCCAAATGTGTTTTGGCCCTCTAGTTAACATAAAGAGGGAATGTAAGAATGTGTATAATGTTTGTCTAGTAGCCACATTTACTAGTGCCTAGCCTATCATTATGATAAGTCATTTTGTATACACAATGAAGTTTTATTAGACTATTGGGTATATTATTCTTCATTAACTCACTAGTTGATAAAGTGAGTTTACTCCACATTCATCATGGGATTTCTCCTCTTATCCCTTTATTGTATATATGTAATATACCAGATATAAAAAGTATGCAGAACAAAAGTAAAATGCTAGAAATGGCAGAATAACAACAATATAACCAGAACAATCACCACAATAGCACTGAAATGATATAAGAACAACAACATAAATAACACTTTGATTCTGAAAGCAATGTTCACAGGCCTCTTCGAGGGGGCAACCTCTAGTTGAGCAACACTCTATTACAATATTATCCAAGCTAGGATTATCATACCCTCGACTCCTATTTATACTAAATATGTCTATTAAAAGAAGCATCTAGAGGAAGATCCTTCTAGAAGCGAAAGCTTCTATTAGGTCTTCTTACATCCACCTTATTCTATTTTATTGAAAGGCCTTATTAATATTGAC
>ML796676.1:277090-303133 GCA_009831015.1 Picea engelmannii
ACTCCTATTTATACTAAATATGTCTATTAAAAGAAGCATCTAGAGGAAGATCCTTCTAGAAGCGAAAGCTTCTATTAGGTCTTCTTACATCCACCTTATTCTATTTTATTGAAAGGCCTTATTAATATTGACCTTTATTACATTCAAATATATTGTTCTACCTATGTGTGGGTTAGGACCCTAACATGTTCGCCCCCTTAAAAACAACCTTGTCCTCAAGGCTTGAGATGAGGAAATTGCTGCAGAATGGTAGCTGGTTCCCAAGTGGGATCTGTTGGAGTTGTATCTTTCCACTGGACTATCACTTCCTTGATGGTTTTCTAACGTAGGCGACGCTCACGTTGGTCCAAAACTACTTCTCGTTGTAGCCAAATGGATCCTTCTTCAGCTAACTCGGGAAGGTTGGTTTGAATTTGGCACTTAGCTCCAATCACCTTATTTAGGCATGAAACATGAAAAATAAGATGTAGCTTAGAATGGTTGGGCAAAGCTAACTGATAGGCTACTTGTCCCACACGCTTGAGAATGGTATAAGGACCATAAAATTTGGGCGCTAGCTTCTGACAATGCTCGGCCTTGAGGGAAGTTTGCTTGTAAGGTTGCAGTCGAAGAAACACCTGATCCCCTTCTGCAAATAGATGTTTAGAGCGACCTTGATCTGCTTGTTGCTTCATGCGATTCTGTGTCATGACCAAATTCTCTTTGAGGGTACGGAAAATAGCCTCTCGAGCTGTAAGTGTTTGGTCAACCACCTGGACCTTCGAGGCACCCGATAAGTATGAGAGAATTGAAGGTGGATTTTGTCCATATATCGCTTCAAAAGGAGTCATGCGTGTAGCTATATGGTATGAAGTGTTGTACCACCATTCAGCTAGGAATAACCATTGAGCCCACTGATTTTGCTTTTCCGAGGCAAAACACCTCAAATATGTTTCCAAACACTTGTTGACAACTTCTGTTTGGCCATCAGTCTGGGGATGATAAGTTGTGCTAAGATGCAATTCAGTGCCTTGTATCTTGAACAGTTCTTGCCAAAAATTGCTTGTGAAAGTTGGGTCGCAATCAGAAACAATAGAGTGTGGCATGCCATGAATCTTGAAGACCTGGTCCATGAAAATTTGAGCCACCGTGGATGCTGTAAACGGGTGTTGAAGGCCGCATAAATGAGCATACTTGGAAAGGCGATCAACAACCACCATGATGACTGATTTATTTCCCGATTTGGGTAAGCCGGTAATAAAATCCATAGAGATATCCTTCCAAATAACAAGTGGAATCGGGAGTGGTTGTAGTGTTCCTGGAGATTTGACTGTTTCTCCCTTGTTGCGTTGACACACATCACATTCAGCGACAAAATTACGAATATCTTGTTTCATACCATCCCATAAAAAGGAACGTTTGACCCTGTCATAGGTTTTGGTGAACCCGGAGTGCCATGTTGTGGGTGTAGCATGAAGCTCAGAAAGTACAGTGGATTTAAGCTTTGATTATTTACTTAAATACAAACAACCTTTGTATCGAAGTTCATCATGGAGCCAAGAGTACCCTGGGGAAGATGGAGCATTGGACTACAATTGTTGGATCAGATGCGAACTTTTGGGATCTTGTAGCCATTCCTGGTGAATGGCTTGAAGCCAATCTAGTACAATGAATGAAAGAGAAAAAAGGGATCCTTCATCTTGATATTTTCAGGAAAGTGCATCTGCAACCACATTGTCTTTTCCTTTCTTGTAAATGATCTCATAATCATATCCAAAGAGCTTAGTCGCCCATTTTTGTTGTAAAGGCGAGGAAATGCGTTGTTCCAGAAAATATTGGAGGCTTTGATGATCTGTCTTAATTTGGAAACTTTGGCCCAATAGATAACGGTGCAACAGATCAATGGCATGCAGAATAGCCAACATTTCCTTTTCATAGATGGATTTTCCCAGATTTCTTTCAGATAGTTTCTTGCTGGTAAAGGCCAAAGGTCGACCCTCTTGCATAAGGACAACACCAATTCCTTTCCCTGAGGCATCACATTCCAACAAAAAGGTCTTTATGAAATCGGGAAGGCCGAGGACTGGAGTGGTGCACATGGCCATCTTCAAGGTTTGAAAATCTTGAGCAACAGCTGGAGTCCAAGTGAAAGAGTTCTTTTTTAGGAGAGCAGTGAGAGGTGCTGCAATCTTCCCATAATTCTTAACAAACTTGCGATAATACCCTGTTAAGTCCAGAAATCCATGCAAGCTCTTAAGAGTCTTTGGGTGGGGCTACTCTTGCATAACTTCAATCTTTTAAGGATCAACCCTGACGCCATCCTTGCCAACCAGATGACCCAAGTATTCTACTTCTGAGGTGCCAAAAGCACATTTAGACTGTTTCAGGAAAAGTTGGTGCTGAGAGAGTAGATGGAGAACTCGATCCACATGAGAAAGATGGTCTGTCCAGGTTTTTCTATAGATGAGGATATCATCAAAGAAAACTAAGACAAATTGGTGGAGAAAAGGACGGAAGACATGATTCATGAGGCTTTGGAAGTTGGAGGGGGCATTACACAAGCCAAAGGGCATGACCAAAAACTCATAGTGGCCCTCATGAGTTCTAAAGGCAGTCTTGGGAATGTCTGACTCTTTCATATGTATCTGGTGGTAGCCCAAACGAAGATCAAGTTTAGTGAAGAATTGGGCGCCACTCAATTCATCTAGGAGGTCATCAATGACATAAATGGGGAATTTTTCTTTGATGGTAAGTTTGTTGAGGGCACGGAAGTCAATACACATTCGCCAAGAACCTTCTATCTTCAGGACCCTGACCACAAGAGAAGATTAGGGGCACGTACTAGGGTGGATAATGCCTGCATTAAGGAGTTCCTAGACCATTTTCTTAATTTCATTTTTTTGGGAAAAAGGGGTCACGATACGGATGGATATTGGGAGGAAGGATTTCGAGTACAAGGGGAATGGAATGATCATGAACACCACGGGAAGGAGGGAGTCCTTGGAGAGTGGAAAAGACCAATTAATGTTTAGAAAGGATGGCTTGGAGGTCTTGTGGGACTGAGGGTGTCTCTGTTGCTTATATGGCATGGAGTTGGGCGATAACACTAGAATGACCTTTTTTTAGCATATTTTCCATGCTATGGGAACTAATGATCTCAAGTGAACCAATGGTGATGCCTTGGAACTTATATTGGTGGCCCTCCTGGTCGAATTGCATGGTTAAGTCTTTAAAATCCATGAGAATGGGACCCAAAGACCTTAGCCAATCTGCACCCAACATAATGTCACAACCTCCCATGTTGATAGAAAACATATTGGATTTCAGGTGGTAGTCACCAATTTGGAGACGCACATTTTCACAACCCCCTCCACATTTCATGGAACCACCATTGGCAATCGTGATTTGGAAATTATTGACGGCATGGATGTAACAATGAGTTTCTTGGGAAATGTGGCGATGAATAAAATTATGGGTGTTGCCACTATCAACCAGAATGATGACCTTCCGATGCTTGATGTAATCGATTAGCTTGAGGGTTTGGGGAGCAGAGAAGTCAGTGAGAGAATTGAGGGAAATGCCCAGTTCTACTTCAGGAGGGTCTGAGGGAGGGGTTATGTCAGTGGATTCAGGTGACTCATACACAAGGGGAGTTTCTACATCCTCTTCCGAAATATCCTCAGAGATGGCCATAAAAATATTTTGTTCTTTACACTTGTGGCCTGGGAAATATTTTTCATCACAGTTATAACAAAGGCCTTTGAGTTGGCATTGGTCAATTTTTGGATCTTTAGTGGAGCAGAGGGAGTAGTGGGATTTACTGGTTTAGGGCGAGGGATAAAGGAGGGTTTTCGGTTTTGAGAAGATACAACCTATTGTGCTTCTTTATCTCTTTTATTAGCCTCCACCCAACTCTGAGGCCGAGCCATGAGGACATGGGCCCAAATCTCATCCTTGAGGCTGCTGATAAAACACTCTCGAAAAAAGGCATCAGACATGCCCTATGTTCTAAAATCCAGGCGCTCAAAGGCAGCTATAAAGTCTTCCACTGTTCCTAATTGTTTCAATTTTGTCAAACGACCCAAATGGTTGGTGTCAGTGTCAAAGCGTTCATAAAGCTCTGCCACAAAGTGTGTCCAAGCAATATACCCTTGACGAGAAGTTTTTCTCCATTGCCACCATTGCCAACGTTCTTGATCTAGATGGAGAACATCATATCGAAGTTTGGCCAAGTCATTTGTAATGTCGTATAAAGAGAAATAATGTTCCATTTGGGTTACCCAACCAGTGGGGTCTGAGCCATCAAATTTGGTCACATCCACCCGCGGAAGGCGTAGGTCACGTTGAAAGTGATGGTTCTGAAAGTTATGAGAATGAGAGGAATGGTCACCTTCAGTATGTGGAGGTGAGGAAGAGGAAGGGTTATCTGTAGGGATTTGCAGTTTGGTGCAGAGTGTCGAAAAGACATATTCAAGCTGGGTGGTGAGGTCTTGTTTGATTTCCTCCATTGAGGACTGCATGGTTGTATTGATGGCGGCAACATTGGCACTACGTTTTTTTACTTCTTGTTGGGTCTCGATGAGACCAGATTGCAAGGTGTTGAAGCGAGCTTCCAAGTCTTGGCTACAAGTATGGGCCATGAGGATGGGGGAACTGAAAAAGGGGCGAGCGAGGTCAAATTTTTTTTCTGAAAAATAATATGGATGAATGTGATAAGGGTAAAGAGATGAATCCAATGGAATAGGTCTCAAATAATGGTGAACAAATTTCCAGATTTATTTATTTATTTATTATTATTATTTTACACCTACGGAGTTATACTCCAATCTGAAGAATATTGCAGTGATGAAATGCCCAAATGCTTAACCAGGAAGAAATGCATAGTGATTTGGCAACCCAAACACAGTTGCACGGCAATATATCTTGTTTGTTTTAATTTGTTTATGTTTTTGTCCCCAAGGGTTAGGTATTCAAGGGTTCTACAGACAAGGGTTTGCCCTGTTCTATAGCTCTCTAATATACGTGCGGGGTCCAACAGTAGTACTTGGCCCAATATCTCAGGGCATTAACTAAGGAGGATAGACCGTACCCTTAGCCATACTACCTGACTACCTAGGTACTAGAGAGTATCTTCCTGAGTGTTGTTCTCGTTGACACTATAGCAGTCAGGCAACCGATTGATTTATCTAAAGAGGGCTTCAGGTAATCTAGGCCGATCCGTACACAAGTGTTGTCTGATGCGCTACCACTCAAAGGGGTACCAACAAGGGTTACAAGGGTGGCCAACAGATGTGCGCTTAAGTACCACTTGTATTTCCTACATGTATGAATCCCTCAACCGTGGGTTTATGCGCATAACGACAGATCTTTGTGGCTTAAAGACGTCAGAATATGTCTCTATCCTGAAAAAAATTTAACCCACACTTTCTGCTAAGGAAAGTGCTCTGATACCACTTGTAATATACCAGATATAAAAAGTATGCAGAACATAAGTAAAATGCTAGAAATGGCAGAATAACAACAATATAACCAGAACAATCACCACAATAGCATTGAAATGATATAAGAACAACAACAGAAATAACACTTTGATTCTAAAAGCAATGTTCACAGGCCTCTTCGAGGGGGCAACCTCCAGTTGAACAATGCTCTATTACAATACTATCCAAGCTAGGGTTCTCATACCCTCGACTCCTATTTATACTAAATATGTCTATTAAAAGAAGCATCTAGAAGAAGATCCTTATAGAAGCGGAAGCTTCTATTAGGTCTTCTTACATCCACCTTATTCTATTTTATTGAAAGGCCTTATTAATATTGACCTTTACTACATTCAAATATATTGTTCTACCTATGTGTGGGTTAGGACCCTAACAATATAATAGAGGTGAAGGAGGCTCAATTGTAAGGCTTGCCTATGATGCTTGAGAGTTGTATGGTCTCATATGAACTCCATACTTGATCGTGCTCTAGTTGTTATAATTGGGAAAGTTCTGAAGAATAAAAGGCCTGCTTATGTGGATGTTTCACCACCTTGGGGTTTTACCACACAAATCTCTTGTCTCCTCTCTTTTTCTTTTGATCTACTTTTGCTAATTTAATGCTTTCCATGGGAGTTAAGATAGGTTACATCCTTGGTTATATGTTTACACATATGTTCATAGTGTTTCAAGGAAATTGTTGGTTAAAACATTATTTATGAAATTGTCTTGATTTCTTTGAGTTGATTATTATTAGTTATCATGTCTCTTTTCCATTGTCCTTTAAAGTATTACAATCCAGTCATATGATTTCTTTGAGTTGATTATTTATCATATTTCTTTTCCATAGTTCTTTAAAGTATTACAATCCAGTCATACAAGATCTTTTGAATGGATAGTTATTTTTTATATTTCCATTCTACTATAAGAAATGCAATAAATTCTTTTTGATAATTACAAATTTTGAATGAACTTGAGAAGTGTAGTTAAATATTTTCTTGTTTAATGATTTGATCATTCTTTACTTTTTTTTAATGAATATTTCTTGAATCTAACCAGGACATATTCCACTTTACAGAGAGTGTGTTCATGGGAATGATACACCCATAATCTTTTGAATGAATAGTTATTTTTTATATTTCCATTCTTCTATAAGAAATGCAATAAATTCATATTTTCTTGTTTAATGATTTGATCATTCTTTACCTTTTTTTAATGAATATTTCTTGAATCTAACCAGGACATATTCCACTTTACAGAGAGTCTGTTCATGGGAATGATACACCCATAATCTTTTGAATGAATAGTTATTTTTTATATTTCCATTCTTCTATAAGAAATGCAATAAATTATTTTTGATAATTACAAATTTTGAATGAACTTGAAAAGTGTAGTTAAATATTTTCTTGTTTAATGATTTGATCATTCTTTACCTTTTTTTAATGAATATTTCTTGAATCTAACCAGGACATCTTCCACTTCACAGACAGTGTGTTCATGGGAATGATACACCCATATTTCTATAGGACTCCCATATAAAAGTGCACTCACTCATATGATTGTTGACTTCTAAAAGACAAACAATTTATTTATCTATCATCATGTTTTAGACATATTATTGATTATTAATATTAATCTCTATTAATATTTTTCACAGGTGTCACTCGACTTAAAAATAATGATATATATACGCACGGGAGAAGGGTTGTGAGCATGATATCATAATTAATTCTATCATAAAAGCATACTTCTTTCCTTCTCTTAGAATGATGGTAAGCATACTTCTTTCCTCTCCATTCCTTCTCTTAGAATGATGTAGGTGGGAGAAGACATTAAAAGCATCCATTTGTAAAAGCATACTTCTTTCCTTCTCTTAGAATGATGGTAAGCATACTTCATTCCTTCTCTTAGAATAATGTAGGTGGGAGAAGAGATTAAAAGCATCCATTTGTAAAAACCTTGGAATTGAAAGAATGTAATTCATCATCTATATATGATTTATTTCCAATGAGTATGTTGTAATGAGTAGTCATGATGTTCACTCCACCCAAAACATCATCAAATTGAAGAAAAATAAAAACCTAAAATAGAGGAGGAACCTAATTCAATTAAGGAGATATTAGAAGTTTATTTAAATTATAAATGAAGAAAAATAAATTAGGTGATGGTTTCTTAGCTAATTTAAAGATATAAAAAGTTTATTTAGATTAAAAAGAGGTTAGTAGAAAAGAGAAGAATGAATATGATAATGAGAGAAATGAAGATAAACATGATGATATGCCTACAATTGTAAAATAGATAAAAATTCAAAAAGTTTGTATTACACCAAATCTCAACCCCAAAAACTAAACATAAATTCAATTTACTATAGGAGCAAGCCTTAGTTGGAAAATTCACAAGCCTATATAAGGCCTAGCCCTCATGCACTTTAGGTATGGGCCATAGAAAATTGGAATACTTATTTTCAAGCTATTTATTGTGGCAATGATTGCTTCTTGTTATTATTTGACAACAAAGAGGAGAGAGAGCAAATTTTTATGGGCTCTGATAGAATGTTTCTTTCCTACTAGATGATGGAATTTGATCCGGATATGGAAATCTTTGTTACCCCTATCTAGGTCAGGTTTCTGCATCTCCTTGTGTTCTTTTGGGATGAAAATGCTCTCAAAATTATTAGAGATAAGTTGGGTCATTTCATTGACCAAACATATATAAAATGGAGAATGTACACCCGTGCTAGAATTTGTGTGGAAGTGGACTTACAAAAAGGTCTTCTGGAAGTGATTCAACTCAATATGGAAGGTTGGAGACATATTCAAACTCTTGATTACAAGCATATTTCGTTCAAGTGTAATACTTGTCATGAGTATGGTCATTTCGCAAAGAACTGCCCAAGTATACAAGAATCACAATCCCTTACGAAGCAAGCTCCACCCTCTCAAGACACCAATGAGAAAGAAACTTTCAAACTAATGCCTACAAGGCATAATAAGCAACCCATGGGATCTCATCATGTAAAGAGACCTCAATGTGAACAATCAAATTCCAAAAACTGATATGAAATCCTTGAAGAACTAGAAGAAGAGCAGGAAAATCCAAAGACTCCTTTTGATTCATCTATTGGGTCAGTAGCAAAAGAACAAGAGGAAGTAGAGAACATAGTTCCAAATATCAAGGGTGGGACCTCATAATTTGGCACCTTTGTAGAGGTTCTAAAGAAAGACTTGTGTCGTTTGCCCCCATTAACAAGGGGAAGAAAGTCAAATCGAGAACGTAGAGAGAAAGAGGTGGAATCAAACATTTTGTTGGGTAACTAGTGAACTCTAGACCCCACTATGTTTAGTGAGAGGTGAGCTCATGAAAATTAATTATATTATGTTTTTTGCATATTTTTTTATGCAATTAATTTGTTAGAATTTATTCTTGTACTAAAGAAATGGTAAAACTAAATTACATAAGTATAAGGGTTGGATATCTCTTTCATCCTTTTTAATGAAAGAAGATTGATTTTGTATAGTATTTTATATTCTTCCTTGTAATTAAGGAAGACAATATTTTTTAATAATAAAATTGTTTTTAAAATTATTATTTTTTTAACATAAGTAATCGCTCACTTAATTTCTTTTTAGTGGAAGCCTAGTCATAAAGAGAGGAGAGAAAAAATCACTTAAGTTCTTTTTATAGGATATTGGAAGCCTTGTAAGCCTTGTCCATAAAGAGAAAAAGTCACTATATTGGTAAAAAGAACTTGACCACTTGTAACTTTGTTAAAAAGTATCTTATTTTTTTTTTAAAAGATCATTTTAATGATACATTTTTATGAAGAATCGAAATGCATTCAAATAAATTAAGTAAACCAAGTTTTGATAACAATTCACATTCTTTTATATATTTTAAGAATTAAATATTTTTTAATAAAATATATAAAAAAAAAATTGGTTAGAAATGTTCATTACTTATTACTTATGAGGTGGAATTTTTGGTGTCTTCTTTCAATTAAAGAAATCTTAAAGATATTGAACTTTGGTGACTTAACAAACTAAACCTGAGGTGGAATTTTTGGGTGTTTTTTTTTAATTAAAGAAATTCTAATTAAAAAAATCGTAAGGATATTGAACTCTGATGACTTAACAAACTAAATCTACACTTGACAATTTATTTTTATAATTTAAATATTTTTAATAAAATTTATAATTAATTAATAATTTAATTTTATAATTTAAAATACAACTATTTTAATTTTTTTTATTGAAATATTTAAAATAAAATTAAAACAAAATTTTCAAATTTGAATACTAATTCTCATTTAGTGTGGTGTATTTTAAATGTTCTATGTTTTTTTATTTTCCAGCAATTATTACGGTAAAAGAATTGGTGGTGAAATCATCATTTTACATTGTTTAAATCTCATTTCTGAATAGATAAATGGACTCATCACCCTCAAACACTCCAAACACTCAAAATATGAAATCTCAACCACTAAAATCTGAATTTCAATTTTAATCCAAACTCATCCAAAAAAGTGTTAGAAGATTGACAAAAAAGTAAAACCTTTAAACTAGGGCATTCCTTTGACCCCCTTATACAATGCTTATACAATCACCAATTAAAGTCATAATCACACGACGTCCCTTTCTGAAAGCTTCCCAAGTTTCTACTTCTCGTGCATCTTTCCTTGCTTGCCTTCCTTATCCCACAAACAAAGAAGTCTCATACACCAATTTAGTATCTAACTTGACCATGACCTTAAAAATAGATTATCAACTCCCTTGTGAAACTGGGCATTGGAAAAGACCAAAAGAAGCTTGGGAAGAAAGGGTGTGTGTGTTCTGCACCCCCTGAAAAGTGAAAACAGAAAAACATTTCATTTTAGAGTGTGAAGCTTTCAAAGACAGCAGGGACAACTATATAAATATCTTGGCAGCTAGCTCTTGGAATCACTTATTCAGCGAGGAGACAGTGGAGAAATTGGGAGAGCTCATCATCAAGTTGAATAGGAGAGGGGTTGAACTGCATAAATCAGTGTGTGAGGCAATCTCTCATAGGCTATTGTTAACCCCCTGAACGTTAAAATCATTTTCTTTCTTTCTTTCTATTAATCCGCTACCTTCTCTCCAACCGACCCGTGGAATAAAATACCTGAGACGATCTCACGGTACAAACACAATTAATTCACAACAAAGAACAGCTGGACAATGGAGAAATGCCGTTATGGAACGGATGGATAATTCTCTCCCCATTCTTCAGCAGGACAATGGAGAAATGCCGTTATGGAACGGACGGATAATTCTCTCCCCATTCTTCTCCGGCAACCCTCACTCCGATCACTTCATTTAGTAATAATTAGTCGGAGACATTGGCGGAGGAAGAACCGCCGTCTTTTGTTCCTGGCATCTCTGACCAGAGCGGGACCAGACTGTCATGTTCATTCGCCGTTTAAGCAGAAAAAGTATGGTTTTTTTATTTCACATACATTCTGCCGGCGTGAGGGTATGGCAAAGATATATGCGTTGATATTCTGTCGGCGCTTTTGTGGATCCCAAGAATCATTTTTCTATTTTGTTTATTTTGATTTGACATCCACGGTTTACAAATTATAATTTTTTTTTAGGCCGATCAACGGCTGGAATCAGTGTGAGACGGTACTTTGACCAGCCAACTGGAATATATATATATATGTGAGATTTATTAGATTTAATAACCGTAGCGGTCAATGTGTTGAAAATCATAATCTAAAGCGTAAAGCGTGATATACTTACAAGAGTAATATACAATATACACATTTAATGTACATTTTATTTATAACTTTTTTAAAATTAAAAATAATTCACAAATTTTTTTATTTTTTTTTCCTTTCTTGTTTTTTAATTTTATGCCATCCCTTTGAAGCAGCGTTCATTTTTTTTTTCCTTTCATGTTTTTATAAGCAAGACCTTCATCCTCAAAAACTATTTCTTTTAAGCATGCAATCCACAACAAACCATATAATTTAACTACTTCAAACCCTCCTATGTTTAGTGCATATATAAGTTAAAGGTCGTTGAGCTAGTTTACAAATTCTCTTTGGTAATTTGTAAAATCAATGGTTTCTGGTTTTCTACATCATATTTGTATCAATGGATTGATTTTACTTGGACAAAGCATTGTAAGTTATATCTATGCTCTAAGGGTTTCTTTATTGTACAGTTTTCAAACCCTGTTGATTATCAAAAAAATTTAGAGAAGGGTCCCTAGTTTTGGGAAGAGTAGGGATTTTCGTTGCCCCATGGTTCCCATATTTAGACCCTACCTCTATGTCTATTAAAAAAATGTAGACATAAGATTAATTGTCATGAAAACAATGTTGGAATATTTAGAAGGCACATGTGCGCACACACATAAATCGTACTTGTTTGTGTTTTAACATCCTTATTTGTGATAATGCAACTTCATATCATTAATGTTTGGAGACAAGGTTTTAATTATGGGATCTACATGTATAATTAACACGATACATGATTTGTAACTAACATACCTTGAAATAGGCAAAAGGGCACGTTGAAAGGTATCAAGCATGAAGGTGTAGGTGAAGGTAGGGCAAATGCTTTGTCAATTAAGCAACTTGGAGGAGTAGGTTAGTGGGATGTTTACAAAATGGAACTACAGAACGTCACCCTACATATGAAAAATGTAAATGTAAATGGCAGGCGTAGTATCCATACCTCCAATGAAAGGAACAAAAGTCTATAGTGCTTGGTGGCAACCATGAAATTCACTCTCAAAACTCTCCATATCGTCACATTATTGTGTAAAATGAAATTGTTGGTGGGAACCCTCAATTCGACTCTTATTCTAGGAGCAATATTGGCATTGAAGAAAGCATCAAAATGATTTATAGACACCACACAATGATGCTCCTTGATTCTATTGATTTTACAAAAGTGTCAAGGATTGCATTAAAAACGGGTGTAACAAAATACTTATAGGGCACGATTATGGTGCCAAGGTCAGCAACATTGTGGTTGGAAATATTCTTATTGTCAATTTGACTGGGGTTTAGACAAAGGAAATGTAGGTTTTTATGATAGATATACTTGATTAAAGGAATGGAGATGGGTTACTTAAAGACAACTATCCTAGGAGAGGAGGCATAAGGCTCAAATATCGATAAGATCATTGCATGTGAATTTCATCTACCACCGAGAAGGTAGATGGAAAATTTGTTATTGAAATTGAAGGTTGTGGACAACTAAGTCAGCATAGCTTAGCTAACCTTTCTTAACTCGGGAGTTCTCATTACTCTTTTTCCCAAACCATCTAGAGGAATACTTTGTGTGCAAGAAAAAATGATTCAAGGGACTATAACTTGACCATTGTTGAAAGTGGAGAGTCACACAACATTTTGGGACGGGTCTAATGAGGTGTTTTTGTAGGTAGTTGACACATTGATGTCACATGAATTATTCTGACAAGTGCTAGGATTAGGGTTGTAGTGGATGTTGTCACACTACCAATATGTGGTTTCTGAGAAAATAGTTGTGCCGCATAGAATGCATCGATGGGTGTAGAACTAGTGTGCATTGACATACTGACTTTATCCTATGTTGTTGACCAACTCATTCAATATATTTTTGACATCCAAAAGAAACAATAAAACAATAAGGAAGTAAAGTAATGTCACATATATTTTTAAATAATACAAATGCAATTTTTAGTCTTTTAGCTCATCCCCAAATATTTGCATATTTTGTGGCATACACACTCCCATGCAAATGGGAAGGATAACCTCATGCAATACATGTCCAATTGAAATTGATTAATGGTATGATGAGATGGTGATCCATATGCAAGAACACACCCTTCTTTGCGAACAATAGGATAATGAAAAGAATGTAAAGGTATGGTTCTGTTAATGTTTGACATGAAGGTCACCATGTTGGATAATGAGGTTATTGATGATGGTGCATTTGATTTTTCTTAGACATTGGTAGGAATTAATACTCTCACATAGATCCATATTAACTGCAAATCTTCTAACAAGTGATAGGCATTTTTTAATCTCTCTTGGTGCTTGATAGGTCTTGGGTTAAGATGGTATTATGCTAGTAGGCTTTGGAGCACTTTTTTGTGGCTTTGTTGTTTTGTAAAGAGGCCTAATTGTCCTCGTTAGTATGCTCTAAGGAAAATAATTCTAATGACATAGTGTCTAGAAGGAGTTCAACAACCATTTGGATAGTTGGTATTTTGTATTTAATGGGTAAAATTGCTTTGACCTCGTCGATGAGTTGGAAAGGTCTAAACCCCGTGGTAGTTTTAATGGATGTTCTGTAGGCCCATAGTGCCAAGAAAAACATGTGATGCCAATTATATTTGTGTTTGTTCACTGTCCATTGTAGCATGGTTTTGAATATTTTGTTGACAATCTCAATCAATCCATTGGACTATGGGTAGTAAGGGGAGCTCATTTCTAAATCATAACAATGAAGACAATTCTTGGAATACTTCATTTTGAAAATGATTTCCATGGTTTGAGACCAATTTCTTAGGGACACTGAAGTGAGGGACGGTGAGGTTGAAGAACAACAGACTAGTTGTGTCTTTTGTTTTATTGTAAGTTGGCCTCTCTTTGGTCTATTTGGTTTTAAAATAGTTGATGTCCACAATGATGTACTTGTGACCCTCACTAGATGGAATGTTGCATGCAAAATGTTGATCCACCACTCATAGAAGGGATTGAATATAATAACAAGGTGTAGAGGAGATGGTGGGGATATTGTCTTGTGGATTTTCACACACCGCTTAATCACGTGAATGTACTTGTGAAAGAGAGAGAGGCAAAAATAACCAACACATATGATTTTTTGGGTGGTGGACATTCCTGATAAATGGACATTGCATCCACCACTGAGATAGTCATTTAGGTCTTGCTCTACTTCCTCGTGAGTTAGGCATTGATGTAAAACTATATCTACTCCTCATCGATAAAGAATGTCTCCTATGAGGAGGTATCAAGGATCTTTCTGATAGATGTGGCGATTGTTTTCAAATAAAATATGTTGACCAAATTCCTCTGTGTGAAGGTAGGTCAAAATATCACCGTACCAAGGGTCTTCTAATGATATCAAGAAGAGCTTCTCATTTGGGAAATCATCATTCAATGGTGAGCCTTTTGTGTTGAATGGGATATCAATGATGAACTCAACAAGGATGAACACTTTTTTTGTCTTTGGGTTAACGAATTCTAGATCAAATTCCTGGAGGATTATAGTCTAATGAGTGAACTTAGCATTGATAAGTCATCTTCTTATAAGGTATTGCATAGGGTTGGAACTTTCCACAACCTTGGTGGTGCGAAGCAAGATGTAATGGTGCAGGTTTTGGACTGAGTGGAAAACAAATAAGGCCAACTTATCCTCATGGTTGTAATTGACATGAGGTCCTAATAAATCCTTGCTTACATAGTAGATGGCATGCCCACAATCATCCTCCCCTTGATGTACTAACACTTCAATGACATATACAACCTACATGGATAAGTAAAGGATAAAATCCTTATCAAATTCAAGGGGATTGATTAATGGGGCATTAAAGATTGCATGCTTTAATGTGTCAAAATATGGTTGCGCCTGGTCATCCCATTTGAAAGGGATGTATTTTCACAACAACTTTAAGAATCCATGAGCATAAGTTACATAATTGGGAATGAAGCATTTTAGAAAATTGGCATTGTCTTGCCAGATTTACAATTAGTACAATGTCTTTGGAGGGGGAATTTCATTGATGGATTGGAATTTCAAGGGGTAAACCATGATTCCCTATTGGGAGACAATGATGCCCAACAATGTTGAGGGGGTTCAAGTGAATGTTGTATTTCTAACATCGTAATAAAATGATGCAAAGGTATTCTATGTGTTGTGAATGATTCCTCATCTGAGCAGCGAGGTTTTCAAGATAAGCGAAAATGACATGGTTCAAATTGTGAAAGATGTAGGACATGGTATGGATGGAAGGTGGATCCAACATTTTTGAGATCGAAGGGCATAACATGGTAGGGAAAGGTGCCCCAAGGTATGGTGAAAATAGTTTTATAGTGATCTACATGGTGGATATAGATTTGGTTATACCCTAAGAACATGTCCATGAGAGAGAGGACCTCATGTCCTATGCATTCATCGATGACTTGGCCGATGAATGGGATATGAAATTTGTATCTGGGACAAGCTTGGTTTATATAAAGAAAATAAGATTGTGCCTTGATGTTTGTTCTTAGGGACTAGGTTAGATACCCATGACATGTATATGATTGGGAAAATGAAGCGAACCATGTGGATTTTATCAACTTTGGATTTAATGGCCATAGATTTAGAGGGATGAAGGGACCTTTGTTTCTATTGTATGGGGTTTGCATATGACCATGTGTCAGTATGATGCTCTACAATGGTTGGATAAAGTATAGGAATTTTTTAATATGACTAGGAAAAGACATCATGAAACTGTCGAAAGAGATTTTTGTATGCAATCACCTTTTTAGAGGAATAGGTGGTTTCCACGAGAATGTTCTCAGTCGCACTAAGTATGATAAATATATTCACTTTTATAATGGGATAAATGTTGGTCATATTTCCTTCTTCAAGAACATCAGGGGCTAGGTTAGGATATTTGAACCAATCAACATGACCGCCAAGTATAAATATTTGGCCTAAACCATGCATACACCTGGCAAGGAGATAGGTTTGAACACAATGTCCTAAGGAAGGAACAAGGACCAATGATTCATCATGTCCCAAGGATAGTTAGGAGCATTCATAGTCTCTAAAATGTCCTCACCAGAATGAAAGATGTGAGGGGGGAGGTGAGAGCATCATGGGATGCAGGGGTTTGTGTTTGTGATTTTTGGCTAACATTTATGTCGCATGTGCGAGACAAGCCACTAAGTGTGGAGGGTCCTACTAATCTAGGGAGAATACAAGAGAAGTGGGACTTAGGCCATGAGGCATTTTCATATCTAACCTAATGAGGTGGGAAAGTGTCGATATTGAAGGAAAATGAATGGTCGTTGTGGGATATAGACCCTACCATAGTGGAGATGTGACATATGGTAGAAAACTCATTAGTGTCATTTTCCCCTGGTAGGGGGAGGACTACCCCCAAAGTTAATATCAAGGCCTTCCTTTGAGACAAATAGGTTTGGAGGACCTCTAGAGCCAACGTGGCCATAGGTGATTATGGAAAATCATTAATGACGCTATAACTATGAGCGGCCCTTGCATGAGGATTATGAGCACTACGTCGTAGAGGAACCTTTGGAGCACATGGTGTAGGGTTGCTACTAGGGCATGGAATCATCAAGGGACCAATATTGGATGGTTGGGTGTTTTTCAGGTTCACCGTAGTCAAGTTAGGGGGCATATCGTATTTCCAATTGTGGGTTTGGAGACAAATATTTGTTGAGTTCATGTAGATATTCCAATAGGAAGGGTTTCTTATTTGAGAAGGATTTGGTGGTGGGTATGACCCTAATGGTTAGGAGGAGTTGTTGGCTTCTTGGTGGTTATCTACGACTCCTTACCAAGGGAAGGGTTGTACAAGACAATTGGTTGTGGTGGTGTAGGAAATGGTTGCAAAGGGGTAGTTATCCCTTGTGGGGGGTTAGTGCCTTGGTTTGACATCATCTCCTTCCTCTATTTGTAATCCACGATATGGGGCCAATGGTGAGTGTAGTGACCAAAATAATCACATAATGCATAAGAGAAATTAGTTCGTCCATTGTTTTATCCTTGTTTGGGTTGGTTGTTGTTACTAGATTTTTGGTTATGGTTTCCCTAGTTAGCACTACCCCCAATGTTGTTTGGTGGGTTGGGGGCATTGCCCCCTCATCCTTGATGTAGGTTTTTTTGTTTGTTCTTTCCCTTATTTTTTGATTTTGAGGCATTGACCAGGTTTAGTTTCTCAAATGCTTGAACTTGTTGATCCGATGAAGGTTGCACAAAGTTAACATCGATATGTTGTGTAGCAAGTGGTGATGTTGCGGTGCCTAATGAAAAACCATGGAATGGGTACTAAGTATTTCCTTATTCAGGGAAACCATACGGGTTGTAGGATGTGGACCTACCTCCACTACAATTTTGACTACTACATGAGGGGCCATGAACATGTTGTGAGGTGTGCAATCCAGAAAGGGGTCCCTGAGTGATATGGACTTGGTCCACCCTACTAGTTGATGAGATTGGTGTAATTCATACCATAATTCCCATATGTGGTTTTCCCATATGAAGTGTTACCATTGTAACTTTCAAAGTCGATGGCTCTACCATAATGGTTACCATAATGATTGGTACCATAGGGCATGGTTGGCCATATGGGTTATTGATGTGGGTCATGGATATTATAAGCATATTAACTAAGTGAGATGTACTGAGAGCCTCTTATTTAAAAGGATGAGGGAGAGGTCCATCCTGGATGACTATGTATAAATACCTTGACTAGGCATAGATTAGGTCAAAATGTTGTGCTTTGATAATGACCTTGTTTTTTGTTTGAGGCATGGTGGTGGTCACATCTTTGGTGATCAAGGGTAAGAATTCCATCTTTGTGGTCACATATCTTTTGATTTAGTTTTTTTTTTTTCACATGATTATTTTGAAAAAATAAAATCATGTGTCCTATGACTTTAACATCCTTCCACTCAAATGTAAACGACCCTTCCAAAATCTCTCAACAGATGGGGTGTGAATCAAACAAAAACAAAAGTGAAGGTATGAAAGAGTTAATTATAATGCGGTTATAATTAAGGGAACTGGTGGCATGTACCAATGGAACCGATAACATGTTCCAATGGAACCAACAACATGTTCCAATGGAACCGACACCATGTTCCAATGGCCAATGTTATCTATCTTAGGTGAAAATGTTTCCCAAAAATGCCATCTGTGTAGAAATCCTAATTTTGGTCACTAAGATACCTTTCGCAAATGTAGGCAAGGGACTCTTAGCCTCAAGCAGTTAGGGGTCATAGTCAAACAAGATATGGGTGGCTTAAAGTGACTAATAGAAACAACCTAACCTCAACATATGATCCCACATGGTATCTCCTTCCCTTACATTTTGCACACTTGAAGTAAAATATTTTAAACTCCATGGGACAACTTCTATATTTCAAATGAGAAACGATTGTGGGGAGTTTTTTGGATAGCTATCCTCACAATCCTAACCTAGACTATTAATTGTTTTTTGACCTCCAATGGAGGAATTAAGTCTGTTGGATGTTTGTGTCGATTTTTTTAGGGGGTAAACTATTGTTATGAACCAACATATTTACTTAGTGGTGTGACAAAGGAGGTATTTCAAACTTCTCACCTTCATAATTCACCAAGATCACTTTATGGGTGCAGGATGAAGATCATACTTGAGATAAAGAAGACTATTTAGGTCCTTTGTGTGTGTGCTTCACGTGAAGAAACAACAATGTTTGTGATGGGAGTGCTTGAAAATAAATTTTCAAAAATTTAAGAATTTTGATAAAGAGAAAAGTGTGTGAACTTGAAGGGTTATTACTCCACCTACTTAATTTCTAGGTGTTGTGACCCTTTGCAAATATGGACACTACTCCCAAAATGAAATTTGCAAAATCTTAAAGAAATTTGATCAGGAAAAATATGTGAACTTTAGTGGTTCTTACTACAACTAATTAACTTTTAAATGTTCATAAATTTTGCAAATAGACAATCACACCACAAAAATAAAAATGTGTAAAGGGAGGTATTTCACCCTCTCACCTTTTTCTGATTTGCGAAGATCACTTAAGAGCACAAGGTGAATAACATAATAGAGGTTTGGGGCGGGGGGCAGGGGGTGTTAGGTCCCTTGTTTGTGTGATTTGTGATATTGAAAATACAACAAATAAATGAAGTTCTAAGCTATTCATCCATATGCAATGATAAGTATATAGGCCATCCACATGGTAAGTGTCGGGAACAATGGTTCCACTTCCTAGCCACTAATTTAGTCAATCACTAAGAAAGTGAAAAGAGAAGAGAACATCATCCTATAATACATGAAAATTTAAGACCACTACTTAAAATAATTGAACAAATTGCCTAGGGCCTAAAAACTAGATTCAAGCCAACCCTCACAGATTTTTACAGAGACAATCATGTAGGTTACAGATCGAGGAAATTAGAGAAATCATGATAAAAATTATTCTAGCCAACACACAGTTGGTTTGGAGGACTTCCATGGGAAAAAATATCTCTGCTACAAAACTTGCACGTAATAAAGAGATACAACCATCCAAATTGTTAGGTTCACGAAAAACCAAAATTTTGGAACTACATCCACTGAGGTGATTTCTAAATGAAAATATAGGTTGGTTAATGTTCCTGCAAGTCACCAGAGGTTAGAAAATAACTAAAAAAATGTAAGAAGTGAGATATGATGATCTAAATCCAAATGGGAGTTTCCAATTTGTGTTGGGGATTTTCTTGCATTGGCTAGCAAAACCCCCTTGTTAATATAGGTTGTAAGCTAAACAATAGACAATGTTTAGCTGTGGGAGAAGCATATGATAGATTTTAAAAGAAAATAAGAAAAAGAAGAAAGAAAGAAAAAAAGAAAAAAAGAAAGCATCCATGTAACTAAACTACAATTTTAACCACAAGAATACCATTTAAACATAAGAAATTGGAGGGAGACAACAATACTCATATATTAGTCCAATGGAAAAGCATAAAATGAGTGATATCACCTAGTGAGAATGGTTGGATGAAAATGGGCTCCAACACTCTCCTTTGGATGGGTCATTTTGCTTCTTGAAATCTCTCTCTAACAATGGTGAAACAACAAGTATTTGTTCTTTGAGGAAAGAACACACACAATGAATGGTAGAGATGAGAGACTGAGATGATTAATCTCCAATATAATTACTCTAGCATAACCTTGGAATTCTTCCTTCTTTCAAATGCTACCCCATGGCTATCATTTATAGGAAATTATGAACTCCATGAAGAAGTAGTTTCAATGTGAAAGCTCTTGATTCAAATGGGTTCCCAATGCTTGAAAGAGACTTTGGGGGGACAAAGTACTCCTCATTAATGGGATGAGAGTTTCAATTCCTTATGTACATCAACCTATATCCACCTAAGTCATACCTACCACCTTAAATGCACCAAGAGGTTGACTTCACACACGTGTGCAGAGTTCCACATGTATCAAAGGATATCCCACATAAGTCTCATGAGTATTAGTGAAGGTAGGTTGGGAAAGTGGATTAAAACCCAATTTAAAAGGTTTATCTCTTACTCTTTGGGGTGGTGTAAAGCAGCCATGAGATAGTCTCATTAATTTGTATTCGTGTTAAATGATTTTGGTTCTGAATAATCACCTAAATGTCTTTTATGAGAAAATTTGAGGAAATAACAAATATAAAAAACAAGTATTATGAGTTGATTGACTACTTTCTTGGTATATACATTGGGGTCAAAATGACATCTAGAAAATATAGTGTCAAGAATAAAGCTATCCATTTTAGCATACCAAGCTCAAGGAGCTTGCTTAAGTCCATAAGAGATTTCTTAAGGTGGAAAACAAGGCTAGAGTCATTCTGAATTATTATAGATAAGAGGTTGTTCCATGCAAATTTCTTCTTGAAAATCCCCATGAAAGAAGGAAGATTTTAACATCAGTCTGATGGACCTCCCATTTATATGAAGTGGCAAGGGATAGAACAAGAAAGATGGAATTCATTTTGGATATGGGGGAAAATGTTTCATTATAGATAATCCCTTCTACTTGAGAAAATCCCTTGGCAACTAACTAGTCCTTATGTATTTCAACACTTCCATCTAATGCATACTTAGTTATATACACGCATTTACATATTGACAAGTTTTTTTCCTTTCAAAAGAAGTACAAGATGACAAGTATCATTTTCCATTGAGGAACAATATTCTTCATTCATTACTACATCCCAATTTTGATGGCTAGAAGATTCTACAAACGTTTATGGAGTGAGTCATGAGTCTCTAAAACTTGATCCAAAAGAGAGGAGGATCACTATAATTGTGAACCTATATGACACTAATATAAAGGATTACTAGTGAGATCACCAACCACTTCTCATGTTGTAGGACCCATCTAGGAAGTTGTGGTGTTGGTGTAGGTTCATGCTTAATAGACCCAACTAAAGGAAGGTGAGCATGAAGAGGTGGGTTTTCATCCTCACCATCATCATCTACAGAAGAAACTACAATAAGAGCATTGGTAGAAAGTCAAGAATATAATAGTGCACAATCGTTAAATATGGTTGGAAAATCAAAGATGGCACAATTTCCAAATTAGTATCACGGACCAAGAGACATTCATCAAACTTAACATATCTCCTAATAATAATTTCACTGGAATGGGGTTGAAGAAGTCTATAACATTTTACATCTTTAGAATATCCAACTAAAATGCATTTCTCACTCTTAATTTGTAATGCTTTCTTTTTCTCATTAGGAATGTGATCCAGAATGGATCATCATATAATTTTTGCAAGAATTGGAACGATTGACTTGTAGGGCCCATTTTAAGGGCAGGTCCTACTGTTTTGGGGTCCAGAACCTTCCAAATCTTGTTTGAGGCCTTAAATGGCTATTTTTTGGGTATTTTTTTTTCAAGAATAGCTCCCAATCTCTCAATGTTGTTCTACACTTCAAGAGATTTCCAACGACACGAAAATCACCTCAATTGGAGTTCATATGTGTAAGTTATGACTCCCACAATTTGATCTATCTTGTTAACCACCATGGTACTGAGTTGATGCCACGTCAACTTCCATTGATTAAACATGTAGATATATTCATATGTGGACTTTCAAGAATATTATATAGGATCCAAAACTGTAACATCAATTGCGGTTTGAGGCATGCAAAATGATCTGAAATGGATCTGAACCAACGAATGGTAAGACTTTGTACCTGCAATCCAATTTAGCAATTAACAAAGGTTAAGAAAGCTATGTAAATCAATTCAATTGTAAAGTTGAATAGGATAAAAATGATTCTAAGAGGAAAAAAAATAAATGAAAAGAAAAAAAATAAAATAGGAGAGAAAGTTGAGGAAGGTGAAAGGAAGGGTCATGGTTGTTGGTATCCCCCCTACCCCCAAATCTCTCTATTTCCTCCTTCACACTCATTTGCAATGGGTATTTTGGACAAGGAGAGGAGAATGAACATAAATCCAAGAAATTATTGTAACTAGAGATTTCTAAAATAGATTGATCCCCATTCAAAGTTGGTTTTCCCATTTGGGTTTCTAGGGTAATTATTGTGTTCATTGATTGATTGTTGTGTTTGATGTTGATCCTATTCATGTTAAATGGATGCTTGTTTATTTTATGGTGTGTGAATTCATTCTCTATGAGTGAATGAGAGTGAATGAAGTACATTAATAACTATGTGATGGCCACCGCAGGATTTACTCTAAGAATTGAATCTATGGTTGAGAAAAGAAGAGTTGTTGCTTTTTTCTAGCTAAGTTGTTATTTCCATTCCATGGCATCTAGTTATTTTCCCCTTTTCTTAGAAGATTGGGTTCTACTTGGGCTATTTATGTCTTTCCTAGACATTTTAATTCACCAGTGGATGAATTATTATCAGATGGGTTGTATTCTCTTTACCCACAGGTCATTTTTCCTTTCTTGGGGTGAATTCCTCTATGCCTAGGTGATTCTACACTTAGATGGTCATTTTAATTCATTTGTTGCTAGATTTAATTACTTGCATGGGCGTTTTTATTCTTTGGTAGACTTAGTTCGTAGTTGGTCAATTCCATTCTTTCTCAGCCAAATTCATATATTGTTGGGACACATTCTCAATCCCATTGAATGTACATTGTAATTACACATTACTTAGTCTACTTCTACATCAACCTGGTCGATTTACTTAACCGAGATAAATTCCTTTATGCTAAGTCAATTTTTATCACCAGGTCGACTTCACAATGGTTGGGGTGATTTTATTCCCTAGTCGATTGATTACTATATTGAAAAGGATAAAAAGGATGTGAAAACTATCTTATTGGTTATTGGTCTTTATCATTGAACTTCCCACCAAAAAAAAGGGCACCTCCATTCAAAGCAACTTGAATTACCATAATAGGAAGTGAATATTGGAATATGTTCATTAGAGATCAAAACCAAAATGCAATGACATTTAAATATTCATCCATCGATGCTTTCTCCAAGTAGGTAAAGAAATAAGTCAAATGTTGATACATGCACATTTTGCAATAGTTTTGCTTACTTGATCTCATCTTTGTAAATCCTCTTGGCCTAGGCCATATACCACATGGAATTGTGAACGTATTCTTGTACTTGTGTTCACCATACTCTTATAAGCAAATTCATCTTATGATTAAAAAAAGACCAATGCCATATGGAGCGACTATTTAAATCAATTGCCCATTTGTTTCTTGGAAGAGATTCTAGTTGTAATTGGGAGATAGGCTTTGTTCCATTGAAAACTTAAGGAGCCTGCTAATCAATCCAGAAGATAGGGCTCAATTGCAATCAAGATTGGATTAAGCACAAAAACTAGAACTTTGAAGAGTCATTGGCTTACTGGGCTTGTAGGGATCTTATTAATAATTTCAGTGCATTTGTCTTCCATTGTAGGCATTGGCCTGGGGCATTTGCCAAACCCTGAAGACAATCAGCAAAGGCATTCATTTTTCTTTTTGATTCTCAACAACAAAGAAACAACTCATAGTCTCACTTATCATATACCATTTATTGGTAGTTGGTTGTACGATGTGTGGGTTATGTAGAGAAGAATCTAGCTAATGAGAACAAAGACCTTATAGCCATCATAAGAAGAACAAATAAGTATAGAGATCATTGTGCAAGGAAGAGGACAGAGGCAAGTGGGAGATAATTCCCTTGTTTATGGATCCCAAAAACCTTAACTCTAACCCTAGACAACTATCGAGCTATGTTAAACACTAGGTCATTAGGAAAGGTAGGGGTTCCATTCTTATCATATTGTGTATTAATCCATAGGAGAGAAGAGCATTGAGAGTGGTATATTGAGAGAGATCAGAGGAAGAAGGAGATTATGTAGTAGCCATATTGGCCATAGTTTCCATGGAATCTCCATAGTGAGTACCCCTTTTTTTATACTTGCATTTCATAATTGAGAAGAAAAAAGAAGAACATAGGCCTCAACTTCTAGCTAGTTTTTTATCATATCAGGTTTTTCCAGGGTAGATATTGCGTTCATTATGTGGATGGTGTGTCATTGCTCGTCTCTTTCATTTCAATTTTAAGATTATTTTAATAATTTTTGTGATACATCTAGTAATATTAAGTCTGCAATCTTTGGTATAATACTGCATAGTAAAAGATTGTAAAATATTATAAGATCTATTGTGACAAACTATTCTAGTGGAATATCCATGGCAGTTTACAAATCATATTGGTATCAGAACAATGTTTTTGGGGGATTTTGTGGGAAGTTGAAGGATCCAAGAATTCACATAACATCTAAAAATCCCTAGCCATGGTGGATGGGTACAATAATGCTCCACAAGATGTGTAAGAAGAAATAGTTTCAAAGCTAGAAGCACAAGCCACTACCATCTCTTGCAACATGGCCATTCTCATGGCTGCTTTAGAGAAAAGTTTGAATCTTTCAAGGAGTGTGGTGGCTCTAACTTAGAACCTAGTTCATATGATAAATATAGATATAATGAATACCAAGAAAATGAGTCAAAAAAGAAACATAGAAAGAGAGACCAAGTTCCAATGTCGTCACTTCTTCTTAATCTTTGTTTAAAGTGGATGTGAATGTGGAAATCAAACCGTACCAAGGTGATCTTGATGGTATTAAGTTGAATCGATGGTGTAATAGTTAGAAGTTTGTTTTAGTGTCCATAATATAGTAGAAGATCAAAATATTTCATTTTCGCGACTAAATTTAGAGGGCCATGCCCAAACAAAGAGGTGCTTAGGTTGGAGTATGATCCCCCAGTAACTAAGTGGGAGGTGTTTTAAACCCTCATTAAGTCCTAGTTCTACCCTATCGGGTATGAAGAGGACCAGTGGATCCATCGAAATTACTTTCTATGGAAGCAAAGGTAGAGTGGGTTGACCAAGTGTAGAAAAATGGTTATTTTGTTGGGTATATCTCCCAAGAACTTGGATGTGCTCCTCAAGTATTCGGGTGGTATAGAAAATCATTTATGAAGGAAAGAGATGCTTTTTAAACCTAGGATAGTTTATGAGGCATGTGTGATAGCACAATATCTAGAGAATATGGGTAAGAGTAAAGGACAACCAAGTGGATCCGAGAAAAAAGACCACCAAGATGCTTCCAAGGAGGGAAAGAAGTGGAAAGGAAAGGAAAATAAGACAACAACCATTACACATCAACGAAAGGATCCAAACAACCATTGTGACCATTTTAATATCCACAATCACATCCAATATAAGTATTGGAAGATACATCCAAAGATGAATCCATAGAAATGCAAGAAGGATGCCAAGAATAAGAACATGCTAGCCATGGATTCAAGAAAATAGGTAGAGAGTATCTCATATGTAGATGAAAACATTGTCTGCACCACAATG
>ML796676.1:303233-356218 GCA_009831015.1 Picea engelmannii
GATATAGACCCTACCATAGTGGAGATGTGACATATGGTAGAAAACTCATTAGTGTCATTTTCCCCTGGTAGGGGGAGGACTACCCCCAAAGTTAATATCAAGGCCTTCCTTTGAGACAAATAGGTTTGGAGGACCTCTAGAGCCAACGTGGCCATAGGTGATTATGGAAAATCATTAATGACGCTATAACTATGAGCGGCCCTTGCATGAGGATTATGAGCACTACGTCGTAGAGGAACCTTTGGAGCACATGGTGTAGGGTTGCTACTAGGGCATGGAATCATCAAGGGACCAATATTGGATGGTTGGGTGTTTTTCAGGTTCACCGTAGTCAAGTTAGGGGGCATATCGTATTTCCAATTGTGGGTTTGGAGACAAATATTTGTTGAGTTCATGTAGATATTCCAATAGGAAGGGTTTCTTATTTGAGAAGGATTTGGTGGTGGGTATGACCCTAATGGTTAGGAGGAGTTGTTGGCTTCTTGGTGGTTATCTACGACTCCTTACCAAGGGAAGGGTTGTACAAGACAATTGGTTGTGGTGGTGTAGGAAATGGTTGCAAAGGGGTAGTTATCCCTTGTGGGGGGTTAGTGCCTTGGTTTGACATCATCTCCTTCCTCTATTTGTAATCCACGATATGGGGCCAATGGTGAGTGTAGTGACCAAAATAATCACATAATGCATAAGAGAAATTAGTTCGTCCATTGTTTTATCCTTGTTTGGGTTGGTTGTTGTTACTAGATTTTTGGTTATGGTTTCCCTAGTTAGCACTACCCCCAATGTTGTTTGGTGGGTTGGGGGCATTGCCCCCTCATCCTTGATGTAGGTTTTTTTGTTTGTTCTTTCCCTTATTTTTTGATTTTGAGGCATTGACCAGGTTTAGTTTCTCAAATGCTTGAACTTGTTGATCCGATGAAGGTTGCACAAAGTTAACATCGATATGTTGTGTAGCAAGTGGTGATGTTGCGGTGCCTAATGAAAAACCATGGAATGGGTACTAAGTATTTCCTTATTCAGGGAAACCATACGGGTTGTAGGATGTGGACCTACCTCCACTACAATTTTGACTACTACATGAGGGGCCATGAACATGTTGTGAGGTGTGCAATCCAGAAAGGGGTCCCTGAGTGATATGGACTTGGTCCACCCTACTAGTTGATGAGATTGGTGTAATTCATACCATAATTCCCATATGTGGTTTTCCCATATGAAGTGTTACCATTGTAACTTTCAAAGTCGATGGCTCTACCATAATGGTTACCATAATGATTGGTACCATAGGGCATGGTTGGCCATATGGGTTATTGATGTGGGTCATGGATATTATAAGCATATTAACTAAGTGAGATGTACTGAGAGCCTCTTATTTAAAAGGATGAGGGAGAGGTCCATCCTGGATGACTATGTATAAATACCTTGACTAGGCATAGATTAGGTCAAAATGTTGTGCTTTGATAATGACCTTGTTTTTTGTTTGAGGCATGGTGGTGGTCACATCTTTGGTGATCAAGGGTAAGAATTCCATCTTTGTGGTCACATATCTTTTGATTTAGTTTTTTTTTTTTCACATGATTATTTTGAAAAAATAAAATCATGTGTCCTATGACTTTAACATCCTTCCACTCAAATGTAAACGACCCTTCCAAAATCTCTCAACAGATGGGGTGTGAATCAAACAAAAACAAAAGTGAAGGTATGAAAGAGTTAATTATAATGCGGTTATAATTAAGGGAACTGGTGGCATGTACCAATGGAACCGATAACATGTTCCAATGGAACCAACAACATGTTCCAATGGAACCGACACCATGTTCCAATGGCCAATGTTATCTATCTTAGGTGAAAATGTTTCCCAAAAATGCCATCTGTGTAGAAATCCTAATTTTGGTCACTAAGATACCTTTCGCAAATGTAGGCAAGGGACTCTTAGCCTCAAGCAGTTAGGGGTCATAGTCAAACAAGATATGGGTGGCTTAAAGTGACTAATAGAAACAACCTAACCTCAACATATGATCCCACATGGTATCTCCTTCCCTTACATTTTGCACACTTGAAGTAAAATATTTTAAACTCCATGGGACAACTTCTATATTTCAAATGAGAAACGATTGTGGGGAGTTTTTTGGATAGCTATCCTCACAATCCTAACCTAGACTATTAATTGTTTTTTGACCTCCAATGGAGGAATTAAGTCTGTTGGATGTTTGTGTCGATTTTTTTAGGGGGTAAACTATTGTTATGAACCAACATATTTACTTAGTGGTGTGACAAAGGAGGTATTTCAAACTTCTCACCTTCATAATTCACCAAGATCACTTTATGGGTGCAGGATGAAGATCATACTTGAGATAAAGAAGACTATTTAGGTCCTTTGTGTGTGTGCTTCACGTGAAGAAACAACAATGTTTGTGATGGGAGTGCTTGAAAATAAATTTTCAAAAATTTAAGAATTTTGATAAAGAGAAAAGTGTGTGAACTTGAAGGGTTATTACTCCACCTACTTAATTTCTAGGTGTTGTGACCCTTTGCAAATATGGACACTACTCCCAAAATGAAATTTGCAAAATCTTAAAGAAATTTGATCAGGAAAAATATGTGAACTTTAGTGGTTCTTACTACAACTAATTAACTTTTAAATGTTCATAAATTTTGCAAATAGACAATCACACCACAAAAATAAAAATGTGTAAAGGGAGGTATTTCACCCTCTCACCTTTTTCTGATTTGCGAAGATCACTTAAGAGCACAAGGTGAATAACATAATAGAGGTTTGGGGCGGGGGGCAGGGGGTGTTAGGTCCCTTGTTTGTGTGATTTGTGATATTGAAAATACAACAAATAAATGAAGTTCTAAGCTATTCATCCATATGCAATGATAAGTATATAGGCCATCCACATGGTAAGTGTCGGGAACAATGGTTCCACTTCCTAGCCACTAATTTAGTCAATCACTAAGAAAGTGAAAAGAGAAGAGAACATCATCCTATAATACATGAAAATTTAAGACCACTACTTAAAATAATTGAACAAATTGCCTAGGGCCTAAAAACTAGATTCAAGCCAACCCTCACAGATTTTTACAGAGACAATCATGTAGGTTACAGATCGAGGAAATTAGAGAAATCATGATAAAAATTATTCTAGCCAACACACAGTTGGTTTGGAGGACTTCCATGGGAAAAAATATCTCTGCTACAAAACTTGCACGTAATAAAGAGATACAACCATCCAAATTGTTAGGTTCACGAAAAACCAAAATTTTGGAACTACATCCACTGAGGTGATTTCTAAATGAAAATATAGGTTGGTTAATGTTCCTGCAAGTCACCAGAGGTTAGAAAATAACTAAAAAAATGTAAGAAGTGAGATATGATGATCTAAATCCAAATGGGAGTTTCCAATTTGTGTTGGGGATTTTCTTGCATTGGCTAGCAAAACCCCCTTGTTAATATAGGTTGTAAGCTAAACAATAGACAATGTTTAGCTGTGGGAGAAGCATATGATAGATTTTAAAAGAAAATAAGAAAAAGAAGAAAGAAAGAAAAAAAGAAAAAAAGAAAGCATCCATGTAACTAAACTACAATTTTAACCACAAGAATACCATTTAAACATAAGAAATTGGAGGGAGACAACAATACTCATATATTAGTCCAATGGAAAAGCATAAAATGAGTGATATCACCTAGTGAGAATGGTTGGATGAAAATGGGCTCCAACACTCTCCTTTGGATGGGTCATTTTGCTTCTTGAAATCTCTCTCTAACAATGGTGAAACAACAAGTATTTGTTCTTTGAGGAAAGAACACACACAATGAATGGTAGAGATGAGAGACTGAGATGATTAATCTCCAATATAATTACTCTAGCATAACCTTGGAATTCTTCCTTCTTTCAAATGCTACCCCATGGCTATCATTTATAGGAAATTATGAACTCCATGAAGAAGTAGTTTCAATGTGAAAGCTCTTGATTCAAATGGGTTCCCAATGCTTGAAAGAGACTTTGGGGGGACAAAGTACTCCTCATTAATGGGATGAGAGTTTCAATTCCTTATGTACATCAACCTATATCCACCTAAGTCATACCTACCACCTTAAATGCACCAAGAGGTTGACTTCACACACGTGTGCAGAGTTCCACATGTATCAAAGGATATCCCACATAAGTCTCATGAGTATTAGTGAAGGTAGGTTGGGAAAGTGGATTAAAACCCAATTTAAAAGGTTTATCTCTTACTCTTTGGGGTGGTGTAAAGCAGCCATGAGATAGTCTCATTAATTTGTATTCGTGTTAAATGATTTTGGTTCTGAATAATCACCTAAATGTCTTTTATGAGAAAATTTGAGGAAATAACAAATATAAAAAACAAGTATTATGAGTTGATTGACTACTTTCTTGGTATATACATTGGGGTCAAAATGACATCTAGAAAATATAGTGTCAAGAATAAAGCTATCCATTTTAGCATACCAAGCTCAAGGAGCTTGCTTAAGTCCATAAGAGATTTCTTAAGGTGGAAAACAAGGCTAGAGTCATTCTGAATTATTATAGATAAGAGGTTGTTCCATGCAAATTTCTTCTTGAAAATCCCCATGAAAGAAGGAAGATTTTAACATCAGTCTGATGGACCTCCCATTTATATGAAGTGGCAAGGGATAGAACAAGAAAGATGGAATTCATTTTGGATATGGGGGAAAATGTTTCATTATAGATAATCCCTTCTACTTGAGAAAATCCCTTGGCAACTAACTAGTCCTTATGTATTTCAACACTTCCATCTAATGCATACTTAGTTATATACACGCATTTACATATTGACAAGTTTTTTTCCTTTCAAAAGAAGTACAAGATGACAAGTATCATTTTCCATTGAGGAACAATATTCTTCATTCATTACTACATCCCAATTTTGATGGCTAGAAGATTCTACAAACGTTTATGGAGTGAGTCATGAGTCTCTAAAACTTGATCCAAAAGAGAGGAGGATCACTATAATTGTGAACCTATATGACACTAATATAAAGGATTACTAGTGAGATCACCAACCACTTCTCATGTTGTAGGACCCATCTAGGAAGTTGTGGTGTTGGTGTAGGTTCATGCTTAATAGACCCAACTAAAGGAAGGTGAGCATGAAGAGGTGGGTTTTCATCCTCACCATCATCATCTACAGAAGAAACTACAATAAGAGCATTGGTAGAAAGTCAAGAATATAATAGTGCACAATCGTTAAATATGGTTGGAAAATCAAAGATGGCACAATTTCCAAATTAGTATCACGGACCAAGAGACATTCATCAAACTTAACATATCTCCTAATAATAATTTCACTGGAATGGGGTTGAAGAAGTCTATAACATTTTACATCTTTAGAATATCCAACTAAAATGCATTTCTCACTCTTAATTTGTAATGCTTTCTTTTTCTCATTAGGAATGTGATCCAGAATGGATCATCATATAATTTTTGCAAGAATTGGAACGATTGACTTGTAGGGCCCATTTTAAGGGCAGGTCCTACTGTTTTGGGGTCCAGAACCTTCCAAATCTTGTTTGAGGCCTTAAATGGCTATTTTTTGGGTATTTTTTTTTCAAGAATAGCTCCCAATCTCTCAATGTTGTTCTACACTTCAAGAGATTTCCAACGACACGAAAATCACCTCAATTGGAGTTCATATGTGTAAGTTATGACTCCCACAATTTGATCTATCTTGTTAACCACCATGGTACTGAGTTGATGCCACGTCAACTTCCATTGATTAAACATGTAGATATATTCATATGTGGACTTTCAAGAATATTATATAGGATCCAAAACTGTAACATCAATTGCGGTTTGAGGCATGCAAAATGATCTGAAATGGATCTGAACCAACGAATGGTAAGACTTTGTACCTGCAATCCAATTTAGCAATTAACAAAGGTTAAGAAAGCTATGTAAATCAATTCAATTGTAAAGTTGAATAGGATAAAAATGATTCTAAGAGGAAAAAAAATAAATGAAAAGAAAAAAAATAAAATAGGAGAGAAAGTTGAGGAAGGTGAAAGGAAGGGTCATGGTTGTTGGTATCCCCCCTACCCCCAAATCTCTCTATTTCCTCCTTCACACTCATTTGCAATGGGTATTTTGGACAAGGAGAGGAGAATGAACATAAATCCAAGAAATTATTGTAACTAGAGATTTCTAAAATAGATTGATCCCCATTCAAAGTTGGTTTTCCCATTTGGGTTTCTAGGGTAATTATTGTGTTCATTGATTGATTGTTGTGTTTGATGTTGATCCTATTCATGTTAAATGGATGCTTGTTTATTTTATGGTGTGTGAATTCATTCTCTATGAGTGAATGAGAGTGAATGAAGTACATTAATAACTATGTGATGGCCACCGCAGGATTTACTCTAAGAATTGAATCTATGGTTGAGAAAAGAAGAGTTGTTGCTTTTTTCTAGCTAAGTTGTTATTTCCATTCCATGGCATCTAGTTATTTTCCCCTTTTCTTAGAAGATTGGGTTCTACTTGGGCTATTTATGTCTTTCCTAGACATTTTAATTCACCAGTGGATGAATTATTATCAGATGGGTTGTATTCTCTTTACCCACAGGTCATTTTTCCTTTCTTGGGGTGAATTCCTCTATGCCTAGGTGATTCTACACTTAGATGGTCATTTTAATTCATTTGTTGCTAGATTTAATTACTTGCATGGGCGTTTTTATTCTTTGGTAGACTTAGTTCGTAGTTGGTCAATTCCATTCTTTCTCAGCCAAATTCATATATTGTTGGGACACATTCTCAATCCCATTGAATGTACATTGTAATTACACATTACTTAGTCTACTTCTACATCAACCTGGTCGATTTACTTAACCGAGATAAATTCCTTTATGCTAAGTCAATTTTTATCACCAGGTCGACTTCACAATGGTTGGGGTGATTTTATTCCCTAGTCGATTGATTACTATATTGAAAAGGATAAAAAGGATGTGAAAACTATCTTATTGGTTATTGGTCTTTATCATTGAACTTCCCACCAAAAAAAAGGGCACCTCCATTCAAAGCAACTTGAATTACCATAATAGGAAGTGAATATTGGAATATGTTCATTAGAGATCAAAACCAAAATGCAATGACATTTAAATATTCATCCATCGATGCTTTCTCCAAGTAGGTAAAGAAATAAGTCAAATGTTGATACATGCACATTTTGCAATAGTTTTGCTTACTTGATCTCATCTTTGTAAATCCTCTTGGCCTAGGCCATATACCACATGGAATTGTGAACGTATTCTTGTACTTGTGTTCACCATACTCTTATAAGCAAATTCATCTTATGATTAAAAAAAGACCAATGCCATATGGAGCGACTATTTAAATCAATTGCCCATTTGTTTCTTGGAAGAGATTCTAGTTGTAATTGGGAGATAGGCTTTGTTCCATTGAAAACTTAAGGAGCCTGCTAATCAATCCAGAAGATAGGGCTCAATTGCAATCAAGATTGGATTAAGCACAAAAACTAGAACTTTGAAGAGTCATTGGCTTACTGGGCTTGTAGGGATCTTATTAATAATTTCAGTGCATTTGTCTTCCATTGTAGGCATTGGCCTGGGGCATTTGCCAAACCCTGAAGACAATCAGCAAAGGCATTCATTTTTCTTTTTGATTCTCAACAACAAAGAAACAACTCATAGTCTCACTTATCATATACCATTTATTGGTAGTTGGTTGTACGATGTGTGGGTTATGTAGAGAAGAATCTAGCTAATGAGAACAAAGACCTTATAGCCATCATAAGAAGAACAAATAAGTATAGAGATCATTGTGCAAGGAAGAGGACAGAGGCAAGTGGGAGATAATTCCCTTGTTTATGGATCCCAAAAACCTTAACTCTAACCCTAGACAACTATCGAGCTATGTTAAACACTAGGTCATTAGGAAAGGTAGGGGTTCCATTCTTATCATATTGTGTATTAATCCATAGGAGAGAAGAGCATTGAGAGTGGTATATTGAGAGAGATCAGAGGAAGAAGGAGATTATGTAGTAGCCATATTGGCCATAGTTTCCATGGAATCTCCATAGTGAGTACCCCTTTTTTTATACTTGCATTTCATAATTGAGAAGAAAAAAGAAGAACATAGGCCTCAACTTCTAGCTAGTTTTTTATCATATCAGGTTTTTCCAGGGTAGATATTGCGTTCATTATGTGGATGGTGTGTCATTGCTCGTCTCTTTCATTTCAATTTTAAGATTATTTTAATAATTTTTGTGATACATCTAGTAATATTAAGTCTGCAATCTTTGGTATAATACTGCATAGTAAAAGATTGTAAAATATTATAAGATCTATTGTGACAAACTATTCTAGTGGAATATCCATGGCAGTTTACAAATCATATTGGTATCAGAACAATGTTTTTGGGGGATTTTGTGGGAAGTTGAAGGATCCAAGAATTCACATAACATCTAAAAATCCCTAGCCATGGTGGATGGGTACAATAATGCTCCACAAGATGTGTAAGAAGAAATAGTTTCAAAGCTAGAAGCACAAGCCACTACCATCTCTTGCAACATGGCCATTCTCATGGCTGCTTTAGAGAAAAGTTTGAATCTTTCAAGGAGTGTGGTGGCTCTAACTTAGAACCTAGTTCATATGATAAATATAGATATAATGAATACCAAGAAAATGAGTCAAAAAAGAAACATAGAAAGAGAGACCAAGTTCCAATGTCGTCACTTCTTCTTAATCTTTGTTTAAAGTGGATGTGAATGTGGAAATCAAACCGTACCAAGGTGATCTTGATGGTATTAAGTTGAATCGATGGTGTAATAGTTAGAAGTTTGTTTTAGTGTCCATAATATAGTAGAAGATCAAAATATTTCATTTTCGCGACTAAATTTAGAGGGCCATGCCCAAACAAAGAGGTGCTTAGGTTGGAGTATGATCCCCCAGTAACTAAGTGGGAGGTGTTTTAAACCCTCATTAAGTCCTAGTTCTACCCTATCGGGTATGAAGAGGACCAGTGGATCCATCGAAATTACTTTCTATGGAAGCAAAGGTAGAGTGGGTTGACCAAGTGTAGAAAAATGGTTATTTTGTTGGGTATATCTCCCAAGAACTTGGATGTGCTCCTCAAGTATTCGGGTGGTATAGAAAATCATTTATGAAGGAAAGAGATGCTTTTTAAACCTAGGATAGTTTATGAGGCATGTGTGATAGCACAATATCTAGAGAATATGGGTAAGAGTAAAGGACAACCAAGTGGATCCGAGAAAAAAGACCACCAAGATGCTTCCAAGGAGGGAAAGAAGTGGAAAGGAAAGGAAAATAAGACAACAACCATTACACATCAACGAAAGGATCCAAACAACCATTGTGACCATTTTAATATCCACAATCACATCCAATATAAGTATTGGAAGATACATCCAAAGATGAATCCATAGAAATGCAAGAAGGATGCCAAGAATAAGAACATGCTAGCCATGGATTCAAGAAAATAGGTAGAGAGTATCTCATATGTAGATGAAAACATTGTCTGCACCACAATGCAAAAGGAGGTGGATTTGAATAGCCTCCATCCCAAGGAAGAGAAGGAGATGACCAAACTCTTCCGTATTAAAATCTAGGTCAAGAAGACAAAGGTGGATGTTATATTTGATTCTAGTTCACATGCCAACTTCGTAGCAAAATATTTAGTTATAAAAATTGGATTGGAAGTTCATGATCATCCTCACCCATATCCATTAGGATGGGTAAAAAAGGATGCATATCTCAATGTCACTAAGTAGTGTAAGATCAAATTTTCTATAAGTGTAAACTATATTGATGAAATGGAGGTAGATCTAGTACCACCTGATGTATGTAGTCAGGTTTTTGGAAGCCCCTACATTTGTTTGAGGGATTCAATATCCATGAGGAGAGTAAACTAGTACCACCTAATCAAGGATGGGAAGTCCTTCATGATAAATGCAGACAAAGGTGAATCTAATATATCTCTAGTAAGTGATAACCAAGCCAAGAAATTAATTAGTTATAGTAGGAAGTTTGTATTACTACTTCTTAAGAGAGAATAAACCAGGAGATGAATCAATAAAATTAAAGGTATCCCTAGAGGGGTTACTAAAGAGCAGAAATAAAAATTGGAAGATGTTTTGCAAGCATACAAAGAAGTTTTCAAGGATCCTAAAGGGTTACCACCTAAGAGTGAAGTGGAGCACAAGATAGAAATATTCCTTGACTCCCCATTACCAAGCATTGGGTTGTACAAACATTCCATACTAGAATAGGATGAAGTGAAGAAACCGTTAATGCAATAGCTATTGGAGTAGGGAGTGATTTGACGAAGAAATTCTCCTTGTGGGTCACCTATCATCATAGTACCCAAGAAGGATGTGACTTGGAGAATGTGTATCAACTATAGAGCTTTGAATAAGATCACCTTCAAGAATCGATATCCTCTGCCCATGATAGATGACTTGATAGATAAGTTGCAACATCCCAAATATTTCACCTATTTGGATCTCAAATCAGGATACCACTAGGTATGAGTTAAAGAAGAAGACACCCGAAATACCACCTTTAAGACAAGGCAAGGACTATTTGAATGGTTGGTAATGCATTTTGGTTTATGTAATGCACTAGCTACATTTATGCATTTGATGAATGATGTATTGCATCCCTTCTTAGATTCATTTGTAATAGTGTAATTATATTATATATTGGTTTATAGCTCTACCTGGGAAGAACTTATCTCACATCTCAGGTAGGTGTTAGAGACTCTAAAAAATTAGCAATTGTTCGAAAATATTAAGAAATGCAAAATTTCCAAGAATTTATTGGTGTATTTAGGGTATGTGTTTGGTGGAGGGGAACTCAAGATAGATCCCACCAAGATGGAGGCCATGCTCAAGTGGACAAATCCTACAAATATCCCTACAATTAGAATTTTGTTAACAACCAATGGTAAGAGTCCCAATGGGTAAAGAATCAATAGAAATATTTCGATAAGATGAAACAAAAGATTAGCCAAGCACTGGTTATTACATTTCCTAAATTGCAAAAACCTTTCAAAGTGGAGATGGATGCAAGTGGATATGCTATGTAAGTGGTCTTGATGCAAGGAGATAAGTTGGTATGCTATCATTTTGAAATGTTTCATGAGGGAGTCTTGAACTACCCCACATATGAAAAGGAACTCTATGCTCCATTTGAATCTATTAAAAAGTGTAAGCACTATCCTATGGGTAAGGAGATCATCATCCACATTGATCACTAGACACTAGAATATTTGTAGGCCTTGATTAATCTTCAACGAACAAGAGAATATAAGTGGATGGGGTTTTGTAGCAGTTTCAATAAGTTAGAAGACATGATTTCAAGGCCACCCACATCCAATATCATAGCTTTGGGAGCTGTTATGCACATGTATCCTTTCACCCGTGATGCATACAATGAGGCATACACAACATATGAGGACTTTAAAAAGGTGTTTCAATAGCCAAGGGGGCAGGTTCATGTAGATGAAGGTGACAATAAGGCTGACTAACATGTTTAGAATGGGTTTCTCTACAAGATAAACAAGCTCTATGTTCCTAAAGGTGAAAGATTGCAACTTATCAAAGAGGCTCACATCTTCAAAGTTGCAAGGATTTTGGTGTTGGGAAGATAGTTTCCAACTTATAGATCGGTATGTATATTGGCCTAGAATGAAAAAATATGTAGCTTGATTTGTTATATTATGCATACTTTGTTGTACCAACAAGTCCAAAAACAGAAAGAAAGGTTTGTATCGTCCCCTACTTGTACCTACAAGACCCTGGGAAAGCATCTCCATGGATTTTGTGGGTGGTTTTCTAATAACTAGGAAGGGACATGATTATGTGTTTCCGGTAATTGATAGGTTTAACAAGATGTGAAATCTTATGCCTCGTAAAAATACCATTAAGGGACAAGATGCAACAAATATGTTCTTTTAAAAAGTTTGAGTTCACTTTAGGATACCTAGGAGTATCATCTTAGATAGAGATACTAGATTTCTTAGTGCCTTTTGGACTATACTTTGGGAGAAGATGGGCACCAAGTTGAAGAGATCAACAACATTAATTCCAGAGACACATGGGTAGACAAAAGTAGTGAACAAGACATAGAATTAGAAGCATATAAGAAATTGAGATGAAATTTTGGTTTATATTCAACATTCTTATAACATAGGAGTCCATACTTCTATACCAACAAGTCCCCTTTTGAAACTTGTTTTGGGTATTTCCCACCTTCACCTATAGATGTTGTATATGGAAAACAAGGAGGAGTTTGGGAAGACACTACAAGGGAAGCATTGAAGGATAAAAAGTTTGTTGATAATATTAGGTATATCCAGTTGCAAGTATAAGAGACATTGAAGAAGTCACAAGAAAAGTACAAGGCATGGCATGATCAACTTGGGATTGAGAAAACAAAATCAAGGTGGGAGATAGAGTTCGGTTGTATTTGAATAAATAAAGGCTACAGGGCCATGGTAAGAAAATCAAGGCTCTATGGTATGGTTCTTTTGAAGTGGTTGAGAAGGTGGGTGATAATTCCTATAGACACAGTCTACCCCCACATATGTGCATTTATTCAGTAGTGAATGTGGATAATTTGAAACTCTATGAGCCTTCCATGTTAGATTAGGTAACTAATGAACAATTCTTACCTACCATAGAGTACTTAGCACTATAAGTTCAAGCAGAGTTAGCAGAAGATACATTTTTACATACAAAGTCTAGAAAAACTAGATAGGGACAGTATGAACTCTGGAAAGTTGGGATGGAAGGACAACTTCTAGGCAAGGTCAAATGGTACTCTAGGGAGAAGGTAGAGGAAAAACTTCCTCACCTCGTTTAATAAAATATTCCGGGGACCAAAAGACTCCCTAAATAGGAAGGTAAGATCCAAAATGGATCATCATATAATTTGTCATCTATTTTGTTACTTTTTGGGTGGAAAAATTGGATTTGTTGACTTGTAGGGCCCATTTTAGGGGTAGGGCCTACTTTGGAGATTTGGGGTCCAAATCCTTTTGAAGTCCATTTGAGGCCCTAAACAACCATTTTTGGGGCCAAAACTTTGTGAGCATAACTCCCAACCTCTTGACGTTGTTCTACACTTCAAGAGATTTCCAACAAAATGAACCTCAATCATAGTTCATATGCATAAGCTATACCTCTTGTAAGTTGGCTTATCTTATTGACCACCATGGTACTCAATGGATGCCATGTCATCTTCCCTCACACATGTGGAGCTAGTCTCTTATGGAATTTCAAGAATATTCTAAAGGGTCCAAAACCATAACATAATTGGGGTTCGAGGCATGCAAAAACCCTGACCCTAACCCTAGATGGCTATTAAACTATGTTAAATATTGTCTTGCAAGGAAAGGTAGGGGTTCCATTCTTATCATATTTACTATTATTCCATAGGAGAAGAGAGCATTGAGAGTGGGATATTGAGGAAGATTAGAGGATAAAGGATATACTGTAAAAACTATATTGGCCACAATGTCCATGGCATCTCTATGGCATCTCTATAACGAGTGCCCATTTCTTTACACTTGCATTTCATAATTGAGAAGAAAAGAGAAGAGTGTAGATCTCACCTTATAGCTAGTTTTTTCCCATATCAGGTTTTCCTAGGGTACCTCTTGTGTTCATTGTGTGGATGGTGGGTCATTTCTTGTCTCTTTCATTTCAATTTTCAACTTATTTCAGTAATTTCTATGTTAAAGATAGTAATATTAAGTCTACAATCTTTAGTAGAACACTTCATAGTAAAATATTGTAGAATATTATAGGATTTCTTGTGACAAACTATGCTACTAGAATATCCACGATAGCTTACAGATCAGAATGTGGTCTCATGCTTCACTACCAAACACATGAAATCTAGTTTAATTTTACTCCATACTTCTTCCAATGTTATATCTTTCAAAACATTTGTGGGAGACTGCGATTAACTATGTAATTTGCACCATTAATGAATTACGCTAAAAAATAAGGACTTAATCCCTTAGACCGGATCAGACAATTTTTCATTTCCTTTAATGTGTGATTCTTTCTCTCAATAACACCATTTTGTTGTGGTGTATATGGAACAATATGTTGCATCTAGCTTAATTCCTTGTGTAGTGTAGTAAGTTGTAAATTTGTTGTTAACATATTCATTTCCATTAGCTATTCTTAACTGCTGAAATTGATGTCCAAATTATTTTTCTACAAGGGCCTTATAGGCCAAAAACATATCAAAATTTTCACTCTTAAGTTTTAGGAAATAAACCTCAGTGCATATGGAGAAGTCATCGATGAAAGTTAAGAAGTACTTGAACCTAGAGAAAGAAGTAGTAGGAATCATACTGCACAAAACATAGTTACTGACTTAATGATAATTGTGATCTCAAAACAAGAATTTTAGCTCAAAAAACCCCTATTTTTGGGTCAAAAACACCAAAACAACATTCGAATCAAAAAGTGGTGCTATAAGTAGCACCATTTTAGCACTATTTTTGGGTGGGGGTGGTAAAAGTTGCGACTTGTTTGAAATCACAGGTTTGACAATCAATACCATTATGAAAAAAAACCCTAAAAGCGACCTTCAAATTGAAAAATGATGCTTCCAGTAGCACCAATTTTTTTTGAGTTAAAATGATGACTTAATTGAAATAATGGCCCTGACAACTAGTACCATTGCAAATAAAAACCTTAAAATCGTCTCCTAAATTGAAAAGTGTTGTTACTTATTATTTTTTAGGGTTAAATTACACATTATTTGAAATTGTGGCTTGACAACATATATCGTTACAAATAGATACCTTAAAAGCATACATGTTGCAAAAAAACAATTAAAAAAAAACAAAAAAAACAGAAAAATATATTTTAAAATATTTTTTTCTTAAATTTACATTAAATAAATAAATTAAAAAAAAAAAACATATTTTAAAATATTTTTTTCTTACATTTATATTAAACCAAAAAAAAAACAAAAAAAAACATGTAAACATGTGTTTAAAAAAAACACACTCATTTAAACACAAAAACAAAATTATATAAAACATATTTAAAAAAGAAGGTAAAGAAGAATTGAAAACAAAATAAAAGTTAAACAAAAACTTAATAAAATAAAACAAAACTTTAACATTTTTTTTTAAAGAAATAACGGGAATCACCCTTCCTCCTTTTTATTTTGTTTTTTTTTTTTTATAATTTTTTTAATGTAATTTTATTTATTTTTAATATAAATTTAAAAAAAAATTTAAAATATGTTTTTTCATTTTTATGTTTCTTGTTGCAATTATGTATGTTTTAAAGATATTTATTTGTAATGGTGTCTATTGTTTTAAGTCACAATTTTAAACAAGATATATTTTTAATCCCCATAAAGAACAAGTAACACCACTTTTAGATTTAAGAGTCGATTTTAAGGTTTTTATTTGCAATAATACCAATTGTCAAAGCAAGGGTTTCAATTAAGTGGTAATTTTAACTCAAAACAAATGGTGTTACTTGAAGCACCATTTTTCAAATTGAGAGTCAATTTTAAGGTTTTTGTCCACAATGGTATTAGTTGTCAAGGTTGTGATTTCAAACAAGTTGCAATTTTAACCAACCTCCCAAAAAATGTATTACTTTTAGAACCATTTTTTGAAACAGAGTAAAAACAACTATTAAATATGACCTCTAAAAAAATGAAAACTCTGGAGGGTTCTTGTTAAGTAGGTAACTACATTACAAATCACTATAAATAGGTTGCATGAGGGTTGAGGTATGCCAAGGGGCACACTTGAATAAACTATCCTGATGATGTTTACCAATAACACAGTCGGAAGAAACACCATCTTTGCAAAAAACATGAGGAAGACCAATCACCATATTCTATTTACATAGTTGTTGCAATGAACGATAATTTAAATGACCAAAATTCTCATGCCAAAATCTTCTCAAGTCATCACTATGAGCAATAAAAACTTATGGAAGAGATGAAGACCCAAAGTTTTCAAATATGTACAGCATGGTAATATCATCGACAATTTTAGTTGTTAGGACATGCTTAAGACAATTTCAGTTACTAAGACATGCTTAGGATCTTTTAAATCCTTGATTACAACCTCATGAAGTGAAAATTCTATTGTTTTACTTTCACTTGAATGAGTCATTTGATACAAGTCTAATAGAAGGTTGTAGGAAAGACTTGGAACACATAATACATCGTTAAAATGACCATCATCTACTTGAATTGTTCCAGACCCTACAAAACTAAGAGATTTATCATTACCAACATATATTTGTTTGGTGTTACCTTCATTAAGAGCAAAACATATGACATTATCCTTATCCATATAATAAGATGTGCCAAACTTAGTAAGCCACTCATTTGAAGAAGAAGTACATGTTGCATTGAAGGAAAAACAAGAAGCAGAAGCAGGAAGTACATGTCCTTGAAAAGAAGGGTTAGAAGAGGAAGAATCAAAATTGATGTTGTGTTTCTTCATTGTTGCTTCCGAGGCTTCCATCTTCTTGAAACGTTTAGATTCTAGATGATCATCTTTCCCACAAAATTTTTAATGTCTCTTAGTCTTCTTTCCTTTCGATTTAATTCCTTTATCACCATTGGAAGTAGGAGCTGGCTAAGAGGGTTTGGGACCCTTGTTTTATTTGTTGTTATGAGGATGTTGCTTCTTCTTTGGATTCTTGGATTTATGCTTCTATTGTGCCACCAAGGCTTTGATAGATGGACTTGTAGTGTTAATCACTCCAAGATGAAAGAGCTTATCTCGCTCTCTAATCAAGGAATCATAAAAGGCTTCAAGAGAGGGCATTTTATAAGTAGCCCCTTAACTAATAGGAGTTTCTTTGGTGAAGTGAAAAGTAGAGACAAAAATAGAATAACCAGTGCCAATATTAGCAAGAATAACATATATAAATAGGTTGATTGTCTTGGTTATCTTACATTCTACAGGTAAAATTCTAAGTATTTTGAACTTAGATAGTAAATCTTCAATGCAAGACAAATCATTGAGATTTAAAGCAATCAATTTATTTTTGGTGGGATTGAATCTCATTGTGTTTACCAAACAAAGTATCCAACTTTTTCCATGCTACATCTGGGGTCTTGATTCCTTGAAGGTGAAACTAAATACCATTGGATACAAACATTATGATTGATCCACATGCTTCATCATTTTTATTATCTCATTTGGGTCTCTTTAATGCATCAAGAGGAACAATTTCTATTTGCAAGGTAACCCTATAAAGTCCCCTACTTCATAGTATATCCTCCATACAATATTTCCATGATAAGTATTTTGAACTAGTAAACAAGAAATCACTTGGATCAAGCATATTACAGTTATATGCTAGTAATATGGCTTCAATAGTAGAAAGTAACTAGCTAGATGGAAAACTCTAGAAAAAATATGCCATATCAAAAAATGGCACTAAAAACAAATCTGGATGTCAAAGTTATGCCCTTCTAAAAAAACATAAAAATGAATAAATGTGTCAACTTAGAAGTGGAGGTTGATCAATGTGTGATGAGTGCACAATAATGTTGTTTAGTAAAAAAACATTTCTCTTTCTTCTTTAAATTTTCCAAGTTCACTTTTATAACCAAGTTATTTTTATAATGTAAGTGACCCACTTTTATAAAAATAGTGAGAATCATTTTTACAATGAAATTTATAAATAAAATTGCAATAAAAATAAAAATTTGAATTCAAAACCTCTAATTTAATAAACTAACTTTTAATCAAGTGAATTAACACAAAATATCTAAGGAGAAGAGGGCCTTCCTTTAAAAATAAACAAATAAATAAATCATTTTCCTTGAAGTGCATGCTTACCCCCAAAACTTTTGTTTTTCTTAAAAAAAAAAAATCGACACAACTGCACACAAAAACAAGCAATTTTTTTGGAAAAATAAATTTGAAAGTTTATGCTCAGGGATAGATCTTGATTAGTCTACTCGAAAAATGCAAGTTTTCTTTATGTTTCTCATTTGTTGAGATCACATAAAGCACAGAGCAAAGAACATATGCAGAAGAAAAAAAAACATTTTCCACTATGTTTTTGATTTATCGAGATCACACAATGTGCACAACAAAGAGGATATTTAATCTGAAAATGGAGCAAACCATAAATAAAAACAAAACAAAAAAAATAAAAATAGAAATATCAAGATAAAATGAAAGAGATTTTAACAATCATAATAAAACTTTATACCTCTGGATCTAATAAAAATGGTTATACCTTGGGCAAACAAAAACCTTTTTTAGGTGAAGTGAAATGGATTTCCAATTGAAAACAATGATTCAAATGCATTTTAATGCTTCTCTCAACCCATAAATGCTTAAAAATAATAAAATCCAAAAGTCATTTGATGCATGCAACGAAAAAGGTTTTAAGATCTCAATCAACAATTGTAGTGGGTCTTCATAGGGGCTTTGATGTCATGTTCGATAAAAAAATGCATATCCATACAAGCCAAACAACTTAAGGAAACCTCTCACACAAATAGATCAAAGATTAATACATCAATGTATTACATGGTTAAAACCTTTAGAGAAGGAAATTGTCCAGGACCCAAGTCAACATGGCCACTTGAGGCAATATATTAATGCAAAAGGAAAATAATTTTCATATGAGTTTCTGACAAACGATCTTCAACAAATCATCTCCTTGCTCTTTAAATAGAGACGATTGAATAGTTAGGTGCAAAACCATGAATCAATGTAGCCATTAGTATTGAGGAAAATATTAACCATCAAATCGCTTTATGTCTAGAACATAATTGTGAGTGTTGGAATAGGTAATTACAATGCACATTAAAGAAACACACTATACTTAAAGACGCATTAGAACAAATCAATCTTAACTAACTTCTAAGTATCTAAATATACAATTGAGTAGATCATGTCCATAATTTAGATCCTGCCTATTAGTATAATTCATTCTTCTATTATTATAATTCAATGTTTTTATTTCTTGAAAAATTCTCCATAGATTGTGAACTCTGTTGTCCCATATGGGCATTTGATGTTATAGATTCTTTAATAAAAATACAACTATGTAACTATTATTAAAGGAAATTTTGAAGTCTAAAATGTGTATGGTAGGCAAAAACACCATTATTAAGTAGGAAATTCAATAACCTATATAATTTCAAGAAATTAAGTTAACATAATCTTGACTTTAAGTGATAAAAGTGAATCATGACGGTGTCCTATTTTGTGTTGGTTAATATTTTGGTGAGATATTCTTGAACTATGTTTAATGTCCCTACAATAAAACAGAATATGCAATATTTTATACTATCACTATTTTTTTACAATGATACTCATTTTTTTTATTGGAGTTGGGGACTTATTTCACCGCAAATTCCCCAATCTCATTGCTAGAATTTATTATTTTTTTTTCCAATAAAAATTCTCTCAATTTTATATTAAAATATAAAATCATTTACAACACAATAATACTCTTGTAGAGTAGTATGACCAGACAATCAATAGAAATACATTCCATAATCAGAAATACAGTCCAAATGATCTGAGAAAACTCAAGACGAAGTCGCCCAATGAAAATGTGGTCGGACCTGCCAGTGGAGACGAATATAAATATAAACTGTGAGCTTCCATAAACAAAGGGAGATCAATCCATAATAACGCCCAGCCGAGGGGAATCCGTATAAGAGAGCTCTGGAGTCACGCTGGTGAAAAAACAACTGAGAAAGTAGAGGATCATCCTTCGAAGAGATTGTAGGATGAAATTTGACTCTCAATTCCCCTATCGCTATGGTAAACCGATAGCCTACCCACCACACCACATAGGGCCCTCTTTGATAGTGAATCAGCAGCCCTGTTGTGAGTCCTGGGAATGTGGCTGAAGTGAATGTCTGAGAAGTTGTTTGATAACTTCAACATTTCCTGTTTCCATCCTTCAAGGTGTACAAAATTGAGCTTACAGGTTCGATTAATCCAATCTATAATAAGTTTTGAGTCTCCCAAAACAAGAATGTGATTTAAATTCCAGATTTTTGCAAGTGTAAGCGAGACCCATAAACCCAAAAGCTCAGCCTTGTTGTTAGTTCCGGCCCCACAATTTAGATACCAGTTTGTCGTCCTTGTCAGATGTGCTCTGAAAGTGCCTCCTGCTCCACAACAGAGGCCACTTGATAGTGTGGCACCATCAAAACAAATCAGTGTTGTGCCATTCATCACCTGGTAATCACAGTCTTTGTACTGTAGTATCTTTTGTGAGGATGGTTGCCAATTGAAATTTTTGAGAATTTTGTGTACAACCGCTTGACAGGAAGGAGGCAGCCCCTCAAATATAACCTGATTCCTCTCAATCCAGATCCACCAGCAAGTTAAGTCCGCCAAGGAGATTGGAGCTGATTTGTTTAAAAGCCAAGCAGCAAAACACTCGGAGACAGAGTCACCCTTCCAGATAAATGAAAGAGACAAACACTGTAACAAGCACTTCCAAACATAAACAGTGAATCGACAATGTATCAGAAGGTGGTTTAAATCTTCTATGGCCAAAGAGCACAGGGGGCAGCGGCTAGGGCCCTGCCAGCCTCTTTTCTGGAGCGCCTCCCAGGTGAGTGGTCTGTCTTTGATGCAAAGCCAAATAAAAATTTTTATCTTTAAAGGGATGGCCCATTTCCATAATGAATAAAGCCATGGGATCTCTTCATTACTGCCAACAGTTTGTAGGAGAGCCACATAGGTGTTGCTGACTGTCAAGACACCAGATCCATCGCCCCCGACCCACAGTAACTTGTCGGGAAGATCAATGAGCGAGACCCCTGCCGCTTTCAAGGCAACTGTGTAGGAATCCCACTCCCTTGCAGTCGATGGAGGAAGTTGTAGATCACTGCTAGAACACCAACAATTCTGGAAAAATCCCGAGTTTGTAATCACATTCACCTGAGTTAGACAATAGAGGCCTTGAAGAGCGAGCTGTGACCTGAGCAAAAGCGAGAGGATGGATTGATTCTCCAGCCCTAGAATCTTATCCCTTCCAAGTTGTATCTCAGCTCCAGTACCAGGCTTCCATCGAAGCCAGTGAAGAACTACCGGGGAGGCGGATATCAAACCCTTCCAAAAGGGGGAAGCCCGGTTCAGCTCAAAGGAGGGCTTTCTCAACCAATGTAGGAGAGGTATGGAGCAAATGTACTTATCTAAAATGAATTTCTTCCAGATGCTGCTATGGGTAATCGCTCTCCAGAAAGAGCAAGCCAAGAGCGCCGAGTTGAAAAGGGACAGATTTTTTAAACCCCATCCTCCTGCCTTCCGGGGTCTGTATAGGGACTGCCACTTGCAGAGGTGAAAGCGGTGATTGTCAATACGATCATTCCAGAGAAATCTGCAAGAAAGTCTACAAAGTATAGTAATGAATTTATTGGGGATACGCTCAAGAGTCATCCAGTAGACAGCCAGCCCCTCAAGTACTGATTTAACCAAGATGTACCGCCCTCCGAGAGACAGCCACTTGTTGCACCAGAAATTTATCTTCCTTTCGAAAGAAGCCACGAGCCAGCTCCAGTCAGCCGAGGTAGAGGCTCTCGGTTTCAGTCTAAAACCCAGGTAGCAGAAGCCCTCTTTCAAATCAATGAAAGTATATGGGATAGAGGCTTTGAGAAGCAAGAGATCAGCCTCAGAAACTCCCCAATAGTGTATCGAGGATTTTGAAGGGTTGATGGACAGACCCGTTGCTGTGCAAAATACATTTAAAATGTCCAGAATAACTAACCATTCTGACAGCTCGACTTTTGCCATAAGGAAAATATCATCTACTAACATGAGATGAAAAATCTTGATGAGTCTAGAAACCTTTATACCAGAGATCTTGTGTTCGGCGATAGATTTTGTGATGAGAAGGCTGAGGCTTTCCATAACAAGAATGAAGAGGTAAGGGGATAGTGGGCATCCCTGTCGGAGCCCTCTTTCATTGTTGAAGAAATTAGTTGCCTCCCCGTTGATCAGCACCGCAAAATTTGCACTTGAAACGCAAGCCATAATCCACTCAGTAAACTTGACACCAAAACCCACAGCGAGAAGGATAAGTCTCAAGAAGGCCCAGTCGATGCAGTCAAAGGCCTTTTTGAGATCAATTTTCATGATTAAGGCCTTTAAATTTTTCTGTTTTATAGAGTGCATACACTCATGTGCCGTAGCTATGGCATCTTGAATCCTTCTTCCTCGTAGAAATCCGAGCTGTTCAGCTGAAAGGCTTCTATCCAAAATTGGTTTCATGCAATTTGCGATGACTTTTGATACCAATTTGTAAATGAGATTACACAGGGAAATAGGTCTGTAATCATTAAAGGAGGCAACACTGTTTTCTTTGGGGATCAATACCAGAAAAGTGGAGTTGATGTTTCTGTATATCTTGCCTTTAGAGCGAATGTCTTCAACCATCAGAAGGAGGTCCGGCCCAACAAGCTCAAAGAAGTGGGAGAAGAACTCAGTAGTCCAGCTGTCGGGTCCCGGACTTCTCTCCTTGTTGAAATGTAACAGGATATGCTTTAGCTCCGGGAGGGTGACAGGCTTGAAGAGTTCGGATGCTTCCAAATTAGATACCAATCTTGGATAGAGGCTGGCTGTAGATACTGTTTCATGAGGAAGATGCGCACCGTTTGCCTTGAAGAGCTGTTTGAAATAAGAGACCGCCTCGGTCTTGATATTCTCTTGGCCCCTGCTAGTCTCATCAGCTTCACTTTGGATAGTCCAAATATGTTTTTTTATTTTTGTTGGAACTTGCCAGATTGTGAAATTTTTTTGTGTTGGAATCACCCCATTTGAGCCAGGTCGCACGGCTGCGGAGTCTCCAAGTCTTTTCCTCTTCTTTTAATATGTAGTCCCGGCGCTGCTCCATCTCTTTTAAGGTGACTGAATTTTCAGAAGACAGGGTCGCATCCGTAGATAGATGTAGGAGCTTTTTAATCTCAGTATCAAGATTATTAAGTAGGGCCTCCTCCGAATTCTTTTTGATGATGCTCCATGACTTCGAGCGGGCCTTTAACTCCTTTAACTTCCAATGGAGGCGCAGCTGAGGGTTACCTTCAAGTGAAAAACATGGGTCTGTCCAAATCAAATGAACCAGCTCTATGTAATCGGTCGATTCTAACTAGTGATGGTTGAATTTAAAGGGGCAAGCAAATGGCTGAAGCGGACTGTTGAACTTTAAAAGTACGGGGGCATGATCAGAGTAAAATGGGTACTCCACCCACGAAATTGGGAGAGCTGCGGAACTCAGGAAATTACCGGAGACCAAGAAGCGATCTAATCTCCTGGCAATGGCCTCTTCCCCGGAGCGCCCATTGCGCCAAGTGGGTACAATTCGAATTGGTAAAACATCAACGAGGTTAAAAGAAGAGAAGAGATTTCTGAAGTAGGCACCACCCGAAGCATTCAACGGAATACCTCTCCAGTGCTCATCTGCTGTGAGCGTAATGTTTAAATCCCCTCCAAGGACGAGGTTGGAGATGTTGAGTAAACCACTCGCAGCCAGGCGCGTCCAGAAAGGTAACCTGTCCAAACAAGGGTCGTATACGTTCAGGATCGCTATCTCCTGATTGGTAGCAAGACAACGACCCAACAGTAGATTGCCACCACAAGTGAGGTAGGGAGCGAAGTCAAAGAAAGCTGGATCCCATGCTACCAACAATCCGCCAGAGTTGCCGATGGAGCTTACAGCAGCCGAGTGCCAAGAAGAGCATAAAGAGTGTACAAAAGCTCTGGAAGTGTGATCGGGAGAGAGAGTCTCTTGCAAAAGAATGATATTAGGTTTGGTTTTATCCAGCAGAGTTCGAAAGGAGGCCTTCTTCAGTAGTCCTCCGGTGCCACGTACATTCAATGAGAGTAAAATCATTTGGAACGCGCGTAGGCCTTCAGCGCTCTAAGGGGGGCCTTTTCAGAAGGGGGTGGGTCAGTAGAAGCCGAAGGTTGTGAGCCTTGCGATTCTTTTTTTTTTCTAGAACTGCGGGTTTGTAGAGGAGATAACTCCACCCCCAAACCACGCGACCAAGCGAAATTCTTTTGCTCTTTTGATGTTTGCAGTGATGAAGAAGCTCCATCCGTTGTTGGGACTATAATGAGTTCATTCCCCCTGTAGGTCCGGAGCTGAGTAGAGGAGTCCGACAAGTAAACGAGAGGGGTCGCAGGGCTCATAGCAGTCAACAGCGAATCCTCAAATTCTAGCGGCTGACTATATCCCGGAAGTATAGCTGGAGACTCTATCGAATCATCAATGGGAGTAAGGGTGAAGGGCTATTCACTCGATAGTACTGGGAGGGGAGGATGCATAGGAGGTTGGTGCATAGAAGGGGGCAAGGGATCGGAGGTTGTTCGAGAAGGGGAGCCGATCGAATTACTGAGTGAGGGGGATGTTTGTATACTCACTATGACGGGATCAGGGGAAGTATGATGAGGAGTAGAGAGCCACATGGATCGATTGACGAACTCCCTTTCAAGAGAAGTTAGTGAGTTGTATAGGGATGGGCATAGATGAAAGAGTTTTGTCGTCAATGGTTCAGGGTGTCCAGGTAAAGGAGGGGATGGGGGGTCCAAGGGAGGTGCCGAGGGCTCAAGTGAGGGATCTGCAACCATATAGTCTGGAGGGTTAAGAAGCAAGTCGGCTTCTTCTGAAGGGGGGGACCAGGGCTTACCTGGACAGTTTCGGCGGAGATGTCCTGTTGCTCGACAGTTGTTGCAGCGGAAAGGTATGCCTAGGTAGTCCAGGGTCTGGAGAGTCTTTCGGCCTCTCCAAACAATCTCCAGATTCTCAGGCAGACCAGCTGTAATGTCTATTTCTACCAGTACCCTTCCCATCTTCCTCGATGAGCCCGACAGAGAAGCTAAGTCGAAAGAAATGAACTTTCCCAACGAATCCGCAATGGCCCTGATCGCTTCTTTGTTCCAAAAATGGAGCGGGAGGCCCGGGAGGAGCACCCATAAATGCCTGTACTGAAAATAGTCTGAATCTGGGTTGAATGCCAGTCTCCAACGCTTGATCATGATGCTGCTACCCCCAAATACCCATGTAAAAGATAATAGCAGAGTTGCATCCTCAGGGGTTCTGCACAGGAATCCGAGCCAGCCTTTTTTTAGATACAAGACTTCTGGACAGTAGCCTATGATAGGAGCCCATTCAGTCCTTAACCAGTCCTCGAGAGGAGGGGTGTTCAGTGATTTGTAGGAGATGCGGCCTACCAGGGTACAAAGCGACATTTCACAAAGGTTATCCAAACCTACACCATCTCCTAAAATCAAACTCTTAGTTTTCTTGTTAGTTTTCCAAGCCTTGCGACCATGTGAAGGCACTCGGTGGGTAGATGGAGGGATCCTGGGGTTCTCAGGCTCAGAGGGAGTAGTGTAGTGTAACGGGGGGGTCCTGTCAGAAAAGGGAGGAGTATATCTCGAGAGGAGAGCACTTGTCTGGGTGGGCAGGTCTGACACAGCTAGAGCAGCAGAGGTCGAGACTGGGCAAGTGGGAAAAGGCATGGGGGGGAGGGTCGGGTTCCTTCTTTCAAGGGAGTCCACGTGCTCAAAAAATCCCACCTGCTTCCAAATAAGTTCATCAGTTGGATTCAGGAGTGTGTTGGACGTCGCCTCCATTTTAAAAAGGGGGACTGGGGACCGCAGAAGGCCCACTGTGAACACCAGAGGAGGGTAACACCAAGTCGAGGAGAATGATGCTGTTGGCTCAGGTCGAGACAGTGAAGCTGTCCCTATCTGGACAAGAGGACAGATAGGAAGCAAATAGTGACCATTTCGGAACAAAGGTAAACAACTTCGAATACGGTAAAGGTAAAAACGACTTACTATCTGCGAGTAGCGGGTGCACAGTCAAAAAATAGAGGACTACCGTGAGGACAGAAGCTCAGTTCAGGCTTAAGTGTAGCCTGTGGTCGGCAGCTCCAACTCCAATGTAGCCTTGATACCTGGTTCTATGTCTAACTGGTTCGCCATGGTTTGAAAAATCCTTCCCGCTCTATTCTTACCTAAGAAGATTTGAACTCACTGGATTATCACTCCTAAGACATGTCACTTTGAAGATTCATACTTTATGCCAAAAACATTATTTCTTTGGAAATCAAACTTGGACTAGTGATACAAAACTAATGGTTGATATACACTTTACCAAAACATTTTTATATAATAAAATATGATAACAGGACAAAATATTTTATTATAGAAATAGACTTTGACAAAATATTTTATTATAGAAATATACTTTGACAAAATACATATTGAATATTTTGGAAGTGGAAGGAAAAAATATAAACATGTTTTTTAAAGTAAATAATTTTTAGTGTATTTCATTGAATTCACTAAAGTATAAAAGTGTATACTCATAAGATATAAAATAATTTTGCATCTAACGAATAACACACACTTCTTTATACTTTTAATTAATTTGATGAAATAAATTGAGAACACATAAAAAAAAATGTAGCTATGTTTTTTACCCTTAAAACTCGTTAGATCAAATTTTAGATAATAAAAATATATGATATTTTAAAAAAAATACTTGTGTGACAAAGTATACTTTTTAATACGACGTAGTTACAAAAGTTTTATATATGATTAACCCTAAGTTAAGTTAAAAGATGAAAATTATATTTGCATTTTATATTGGATGAAGGAATTCTATAATACCCAAAATGATTGGACATTAAAATATATATAAAATTTATAATTCATAATTAAAGATGAAATCACAGAAAAGTTTATAATTTCATTTTTATTATGAGATTATATAACCAATTTAATAAATTAAACTAATTAATTTAAAGTTTATAGATTAGTATATTAAATTTGGTTTTATTAGAAAATAATTATCATAAATAAATAATAATGAATAATTTTGTAAGTATAATTAAGATTTTTAATTTCATATTAAATATAAAAAACATTATTGATGATGATAATAATAATAATAATAATAATAATAATAATAATAATAATAATGATGATGATGATGATGATGATGTAAAATCTGTAAATTGGTTGAGAAGAATGTTTGTTATCTTTGTTATCCATTTTTAATTTCTATAAGTGATATTAAATTCTTAATCTTGTTGTAAAAATTTAAAACCCCTATTATTAATCAATATAAAATCTCAATCTAAACAAATATCAAAATAAAAAATTACACAAATTAAAATATTTTAACATGATATAATTGTTAATTTATACAATTATTAATTTAGATGGTTTGGTAAACTAAAACAGATTTAGGAAAAACTACCTTTCAACAAATCTAAGATTCATGTAGAATAAAAATCAAACAGTAACCTAAAAGCTCTCTCACAGTTGAGAGGCATCCAAAAGTGGTATTACCAATTCAACTACAAACCTAAACCCAACTCTATATCAAATTCATAAAATGTACATTTATCTTTATTAAATGACACTTATATTATAATGTTATATATTATTATTATTTTATGTTTAAAAAACATTTTAAACTTTAATTTAATTTTGATATCAAATATATTTTAATAAAAAGTATATCAGATATATTTTAATTAAAAAAATGATTGGTCAATCTTATATTTCCAGGGCATTCATCTTTTTTTTCACCATGGACATGTGGAAATGATGAGGTTTAATGGTTTTCATTTGCTTAATTTATGTCAATTAAATTATTAAAATTTAATAATCTTAAATTTACAATTTTATCAATTAAAAATTACAATTTAAATAAATATAGCGTATTAATTTTGAATGGATTAGTAAGTTAAGATTGATGCAAATTCTACATGATTTATAATTTTTTTCTTCCATATTTTACTTTAAACAGACTTCAGCCCACACTCACAGTTTGGCACCTTCCCTTCAACTGACTTCAGCCCAAAGTCAAAGTTCCACACCTTCCTTTAAAGTGTGACACATATATATGGATTACAAATAAATGTTACATGAATGTGGTACCTAATTTAGGGTGAAGGTGTTGTCTACCTGTTCTAAGAAATGACTTTTTTCACAGGAATCTGGGGACTTAAATTTGCACGAAATCACCATTTTTTATTGTTTTAAATCCATTTTAGAATACAGAAATAAAATCAGAATATTGAAAAACCCCTTGAAGCACTTGGATTATACAAAAATAATCACTCAAAACTGCTGATCTTGTTGGGATTAGGTGACAACAAATTACCAAGAACAGATTTCGATCCTATTATTCTATGTAAATAGACCAAGTTAGAATATGGATAGGGATTGCATTTATTAATCAATTTCTTGTGTGAATGTATAAATTCATGTAAGCCCATAGAGGCAAAATGACCGAGAGTGAGAGACAGAGTGAGAACTTGCAAATCTGATGTAATCTCCATGATCTGAATAATAAGACAACCTATACCTATGCTTGGTGGAGGTAGCCCAACTTTTGGGTGAACCACATGAAATCCCTGTGTTTATATCTGTGTGTGATTGTTAATTATCATATGTGAATTGTGTTTTCCGCATTGACAATTCTAACAAATCTAACTATTTCTCACTGAATTCCGGGTAAATGTACCCAGAAAATATGATCTGATAAAAACCATTTAATAAAACTTTTAAAAACTCTCTCAAAGATATAAATACACATCCTGCTTGGACCAGCAATATACAACTTACTATGCAGCATTTAATGCTGCTGCAAGTAATATATACATCATCAGATATATCGAAAAGTATATACCAAAATGATTCAACCATAAATATACTACCGGCCGCAGCAGCATTAAGCAGGCTGCTTATTGCTGACCATCCTGGTTCTGGCGCTGGTTGCCATTATTAGCTTAACGAACATGGGCGATAGAAAATCCCCATGCAGATCGCTTCCGTGTGCTGAACTCAGACACCTCTGTCTTCACTTATCATCACCACCCGCCTTATTCTCGCAACCCAAAACATGCAGATCGAAACACAAGAATAGAAGAGATCTCATACTGAGAGTAATCAGTGGAGAACAGCAGCTTTTTAATTAAACCAACGGCATGCAGGCAAACTCCGATCACTTCATTTATGGATCGAATCCATTTACAATAGAAAACTGAGATCCACATCGAGAATGATGAAGGGATGATCGATTCAAACAAGCAGAGTACAGGCAAAATATTCGTTTCAATTTGACACATCATTCGTACGAAAGTGCCCCTTTTTCCTGTAGGTTGTTCATGTATAAATGCAAAGAATGTCTGTCGATGATCGGCGCTTTCGCTGGGCCCGAGATTTCATTCAATTATGTTTTGGATATCGACGGCTGCTATCGAGATTTTCACGTGGGAACACTGACGACAATATTATTACTATCTGTTTTTAAATGATTTCGTAAACTACCTTCCATGTGTGCTTGCTTTTACCTTCGCAGAAAAGCAAATAGAATAGGCTAAATCTGTACCAAACATAAAAACAAAAATACTTGAATTTGACTACAGTTTTAGATTTACTCTACGGGCATTACAAACTTCAAAAACTGGCCAACTGTCTTTACAGGTTAATTTGTCCATCAAATACAGTAAAAACAATTATCATAACCATCTTAAATCTGTGTTAAAAACCTCAAAACTAATGATATATTTGTCAAAACCGTCAAATTTGACGGGGCCTCTTCTTTTGAAATTCTAACCCTGACTCTGAGTTACATGTTTTGATTTGATTTTAATTGATTAAAAATTGAAAATATTAAGTGACAAAATTTTCAATAATCATGTTAAACTTGACAGTGAATATCCACTTAAAATTAAGCAGCGTTCATGGTTATACAGAGTAGTATATAAACTTCAGACAATCTATACATTGCAATTCAAATCCAACAACATATACGACACTTCACTCAACAGATAATCTATACATCCCAATTCAAATCCAATTACATATACAACACTTCACTCAACAGACAATATATACATCCCAATTCAAATCCAATTACATATACAATACCATGTTTTGATTTGAATTTGGATTTATTGAAAATTGAAAATATTAAATGACAAAATTTTCAATAATCATGTTAAAGTTGATATTCAATATCTACTTGAAATTAGGAGTAGTATATAAACTTCAAACAATTTATACATCACAATTCAAATCCAACAACATATATAACACTTTATTCAAAAGACAATTTATACACCCCAATTCAAATCCAACCACATATACAATACTTCAAGCAGCATTGAATATTGTCAAATAAGATGGATATTGTTCATTGTCAAAATTACTATGGAAAGAATAATGATTTACAAAGAGGTTAATTGTCATTTGTATTGGTGGGTAATGAGAGGTGGTGGAGTTTTCACACTCACCTTGTGTCATAATGTAAATATTAAATATTATATGTGAATTACAATTGCAAAATTTATTTGGTATTATAATATGTTAAAATGATTAATATATAATTGATTAATATGTTAAAATGATTAATATATAATTGATTAATAGATTACAACTCAATTTACAATTGGAAATATTAAGAATATTACATGAATATTAATTCATAAATAACCAAATACTATGTTAATTAGTTTATATGTTTATTGATTATAAATTAATTTAATAATAAGTTAAATCAAAGTTTATTAAGAATGAAGAATATTCAAAATTATTAATACATAAAGAATTGATATAAAACATGTGGATTTAATGGTTAAAAACATGTTTTTTCCTTCTTGGAAGTCAATATTATTGTAATGATTGTATTGTGTTGACTTTGCATATTGTGGTAGGGTATGTTAAGTGGATGTGTCTTTTAGATGGTGGGTGTAAGATAGGTAGGGTGTGTTTGAGATCTCTCTCTCTATCACACAGACACACATAGGACATGGAGCATAAAAGGTTCCCTATGTTTGAGGACTAAGGATGCACATTATTTGAATCTACACATAAGAGGGACAATAACTCCTAACTCCAAGAGGATGAACTAATGTGAGAAAGGTGGAAAGGATAACATGTGAGAAACCTCATTAAGATAGATTGTACTATCATTGAATGTGTCCATATTGGATAGAAGACTGTTATAGCCCAAAAATACCCTACCTATGCATACATGGCATTGGCCTTTCTACTTGTGTAATTTGCCAAATCACCGTTGAGGAAATTTATTTAAAAAAACATTTTTTGGAGCATGTACGCACCATGTTGCACTATTTCTCGTGTACATACGCTTGCCGCATGCTAGACAGCCCGCGTAAATACACTAGCTACATACTAAACAACCCGTGTTTACCCCCAAAGTTGCAAAAAAAAACAGTTGCAAGGAATTTGGTGGAGTTAACGAGTCATTGGAGGTTTCACAACCAATTCACCTATTGTAGTCCATCCCCAAACTGAATAACTATCCTTTTGTCATATAAAAGGAGGTCTTGGGGTCTCATTCCAACATCAAGAATTAGAACGATGAAACTCTGCCCAAATCCCTTTTCCCTCTTTGCCCAAGTATTTGCAACCCTTTTGAGTTCTTGTCTCAACATTCTCTCTTTAGCCTTTTCTCTTATACAATCCCTTCCCTTCCCTTGAAGTGATCAGTTGATTGTGAGAGAAAGCATTGGGATAAGTGTAGTTGGAGCAATATCAAGAGGAGCCCGGACCAGGTTCGCAGGAGCGTCGGCCTACAAAGGTTGTAATTTCCAATCTTTGAATATTGAATAAAAGAATCTTTTTCCTGTCCCAAATAATGTTTTTATGTCTTTCATTTGATTTATGCATAATGATTTATATCTAACCCTAATTGATGAGTAGAAATAGAATATTTGTAGTGTTGTTTGCCTAAGTACTCTTGCAAGTCAGCTTTCGGAGGAGACTTGCAGACTGGGAAGCTACAAAGCTGGAGGTGGTCTACATCGAACGTTGGACTAAAGGTAATGCTTCTGATCCACCTTCCTATCTTTTTTTGTTCATATTTTTTTGGAATGTTTGGGGTAGTTTAGGAATTAGATTGTCTTCTAAGGGAGTTCATTGCTCTGTCTATACTTAGAACCTTGGTATAGTTATAGGGGGATTTTTCCGCTAGCAAAGACATTATGATATATGGAGGAAAAATGTGTGCAAGAAGCAAGAGAATTGGTGTAGATTTTAACCTTGTACAATTGATTATTGTAAATGGATTTTTATAAAAATAGAAAAGATACAATAGCACACACACATATTACATAAGGATTTTACCCCGGAAACCCAAACCGGGAAAACCAACAACCTTTTCAGAGCCACACCTATAATTATTTATTCATCATCATCTTCATTTTTTACAATACAATATATATAGGATTCCACGACATCCAAAAACACTAATCCATTGACCTGGATTAGTCTACAACCCTAATTCCTTAACCGAAATTAGAAAACCATCAACGAAAAATTGTGTGCTGAAAACCCACTAAAACGGATGCAAAAATCGCCAAAAAAACATTTTTCAGAGGCTTCGCCCCCTGTGAACTCCCCACCCCCGTTACTAGCGCAATGCAACACATGGTTTTGGTCATGCAAATAATATAACACATGCCCAACAATCTCCCACCTTTTGTTTTCTTTTCATACAAAGGGCCACATGATTGCATAGTCAACAATCAAAGGCATCAATGCCCATTGTTTCTCTACACCAAGAGAACTTCATCAACAACACCTTCATGTCTTCAACCATGTATCTCACAAAGTGATACTGAACATCAATTTGCAACATTCTTCAAAGTGTCCACCTTCATCAACCACACCTTCTTGTCTTCAACCATGTCTTTCACAAAGTGACACTGAACATCAATATGCTTTGTCTTTGAATGATAAGTAGGGTTCTTCACCAAGAAGATTGCACTATAACTGTCACAATCTATCCTTACAACTTGCTATACCAACCCAATATTTGAACACAATATTTGTAACCATACTACTTCCTTGCTTGCATGAGTGGTTGCCATGTATTCAATTTCTGTAGTCGAGAGTGCCACAACAACCTGTCTTTTTCTCCTCCAAACAGGTTAAACACATACCCACATGTAGATCTTGTGTGATCTATATCTCCAGCCCAGTTTGCATCAACAAAGCCATGTATGTCCAACACTCTGTCTAAACTTGGTCTTCCTTGGTAGCACAATCCATAAGTAGTAGTTCCATGTAAATGCTTGAAAACCCTCTTTATTGCTTCACAATGCTCCTTCCCCGGTTTTGACATATACCTACTCAAAACTCTCACTACATGTGCAATGTTCGGTCTAGTACAAACCATTGCATACATCAAACTTCCAATTGCACTAGCATATGGAACACGAGACATGTCCTCTTCCTCTTCTTGTGTCTTGGGACACTGATCTGCAGATAACTTTACACCTACAAGAATAGGAACACTGACCAGTTTACATTTTTGCATATTAAACCTCTGCAATATTGTCTCGACATATTTCCTTTGATTTAACCAGAGTTTTCTATTTGTCTGGTCTCTTTTAATTTCTATTCCCAAAATGAAATTTGCACCACCTAGATCATTAATATCAAATTTAGAGGAAAAATGAGTTTTCACATCTGGGATAATCTCCTTGTCATTTCTTATCAGCAACATATCATCCACATACACGACCAAATAAATAAGATGATCACTAACTAATTTGAAATACACGCAGTGATCGACTTTGTTCCTTGTGAAACCAAGTCCCAACATATAAGTATCAAATTTTTTATACCACATCCTTGGTGATTGCTTCAACCCATACAAAGACTTTTTCAGCCTACATACTAGCTCTTTTGTTCCTGTCACAACAAAGCCTTTTGGTTACTTCAGGTAGATTTATTCTTCCATGTCCCCATGTAGGAATGATGTCTTCACATCCATCTATTTTACTTCAAAATCAAAAGAACAACAATAGATAAGCTAAATCTAATAGAAGTTATCTTGGCAACAAGAGAAAAAATTTCACCAAAGTCAATTCCCTTTACCTAGGAATAACCTTTTGCTACTAACCGAGCTTTGTATTTCTCCACTTTGGATTATGCATTCAACTTCTTCTTAAACACTCATTTGTTGCCAATGGTATTTCTTCTAGTCGACAACTCCACTAGATTCCAAGCCTTATTCTTGTCCAACACTACTATTTCTTCCACCATGGTCTTTTTCTAGAGTTTTCCATCCTCTAAATCTACTTCCTCCCTAATAGTTCTAGGATCATCATCAGTAACAAACAAAGAAAAATTTGAACAAAAATCGGGTGAAGTATACCTTTTTGATTTCCTTCTTTTCCGAACTGATCTCCTCAATACTGGAGTATGATGATCTTCTTATGATTCACGTTCTTCTGTAGAGTTCAATTCATTATCCTTCAACTTAAACTTTATTTTCTTTGGTTCTTTCTCCCTTTGTAGGACTTCACATTTGACAACATCTTTGAATTTATCTAAATACCACATATCGGCTATACACTACCTTCTTAGTTTCTAGGTTCCAAAGCTTATAACCTTTTAGACCATCTTTATAACCAATAAAGATACACTTTTTTTCCTTTTTATCTAGCTTACTCTTGTTTTCCTTTGGAATGTGAACATATGCATCATAGAAAAATACTATGAGAAGTGTAAGAGAGGGTTTCTTACCAATCCATACCTCGTGTGGATCCTTGTCATCCAGTGCTGATGAGGGTGATTGATTGACCAGGTAACATGCAATACTCACTGCCTCTTCCCAAAATTCCAGTCCTAACCCGTCACCACTAACCATGCTCCTTTCTTTTTCCATTAGTTTCCTAATCATCCCTTTTGCAACTCCATTCTGATGAGGTGTGTATGGAGTAGCCTTTTGCCTTGTTATACCACACTTCTTACATAATTCCTCAAATTCATTTCCGTAAAATTCTCCACCATTATCCGTCTTTAGCACCTTAATTCTTTTCTCTGTCTAATTCTCCACAAGAGCCTTAAACTCTTTATATTTGTCAAAGACTTCATATTTCTTCTCGAGGAAATAAATCCATGTATTCCTCGAAAAGTAATCTATTATTGAGACGTAGTACATAGATTTAACTAGTGATAGAACCGACATAGGTCCAAACACATCACTATGCACCAACTGTAAAATTCCCTCTTCCCACGTAGCATCGGAGGAGAGGGGGTGCGTCATAGTTGACGACAATGTCTGATGATCCCATCACTTGTTGATGTATGTGTGTTTCAGGCGCTACCTGAGAGGGGACCATGATTACCCCCCCTGGTTACGTGAAGCGTTCAAGGCAGCGCCCCAATATTTTTTTTTGGGTGGATTTTTCTATTTTAGTGTTTTTCACTATTTTTAACAGTTTTCTAAATTAATCCCGGATTAATGGATTAGGGTTTTGGTAGTTATGGAATACCTAAAATATTGTATATATTATATTGTGAATGGTGAAATTAATACAATTAAGAGTTTAGAGGTGTGACACCAAGGAAGGTTGGTTTTCTCTTGGTTAAGGGTTTCCAGCGTAAATCTTTGTGTACTATCTGTATGAGCCATTTTTTAATTTATGTTTTTCTTAATAATCTGTATGCATTTCTTTACTTCATAGGTTTAAAACTTACAAATAGATCTTTCATCTTGAGCTTCCATAACTCAAAACTTTTCCCATTAAATTTCTCGATCTATATTTTTGAACTACTCACCATTTATTTTCACCACAAGAATTGATACCACAGAGCTCCCACTATAACAAGTTTATCACATACATGAGCCCAACCCTAAGCCATGAAGGAGTTCCATGAATCCAATAACTTCTTTGATACCAAATGTAGATTTTAACCTTGTGCAATTAATTACTGCAAATGGATTCTTCATAAAAATATAAAAGATACAACGACACACACACATTACATGGATATTTTACCTTGGAAACCCAAACCAAGAAAACCAACAACCTATTTAGATCCACACCTCTAATTATTTATTCATCATCATCTTCATTGTTTACAATACAATATATATAGGATATTATGACATCCAAAACCCCTAATCCTTTGACCCAGATTAGTCTACAAACCTAATTCATTAACCAAAACTAGAAAACCATCAGGGAAAAACCATGTGCTAAAAAATCACTAAAAACAGACCCAAAAATGACAACAAAAAATAATTTGGGGCTTCACCCCCCTATGACCCCCTTGCATGTGTTTGACACAATGAAACACACAGGGTTGGTCGTGCAAAGAATATAACACATACCCAACAATCTGCCACTTGATTTTTTTGCATATAGGGGGTCACATGCTTACATAGACAACAATCCAGGGCATCAATGCCCATTGTTTCTCTACACCAAGAGAACTTCTTGGTGCTCACAGACTTTGTCAATGAATCTGCAACATTCTTCAAAGAATATAACACATACTGAACAATTGGAGGCAAGGATTTCCTAAGGACAATTTTTATGCAGTGGTTTTATTAGACATGAGGCAAGGCACCCATTAATAGTGTTGTAGAGGATAAGGACACTACAAAAGAAATTAACATAAGACATGCATTGTTGAAAATGGGCACCATGTAGCACATGTACAAAAGACATTGAAAGTAAGCCCTATGTGCCCTTTTTACTTTCCACTTTTAACAAGGATGGCATTTTTTCTCAGGGTATTCCCTAGGATAGGAGGGAAATTATGGTGTTGCAAAAGACCAAAATCCATCAAGATAATGAAGATGTGATGAAGAGGATGCAACAATAACATGAAAGAAAATCAAGTGTGTCCCTGAAGAAAGAAGAAAGTAGTATTATGAACAAAATACAATGATACATTTAATCAGGGCATCCTTTGAACTTTGCAAACCTGGAAGAAAGGGAAAGAGAGCAAGAGAAAGACTAGGAATCACTAAGACAATGAGTGGATTTGGAGAAACTATGACAAAGACAATAACTAAAAAGAGAAAGGTTGACATGGTTAGAAGAGTTTTAAAAAATAAGGAAATTCAAAGAGTTAGAAAGCAATTAAAGAGGGAGCATAAGTAGTGAATGAAAAAGGAGAAGGAGAAAATTAAAGAAAATCAAAGACAAAGAACATGACAGTGAGAAGATCATATATGATGTGTTTTATTCCTTATGCCTAAATATAAAATCACACATAAGATACAAAGGATAAGATATAAAATCTCCTTTACTTGGTTACATAAAAATACTCTTAAGGTAGAGAAACACCTTACAATTGATCCTTTTATGGAAGGAATCCACTCATGTTCACTTGCCTCTTCGAGGGGGAAACCTCCTAATGAGATAAGATCCAAATACAATGGAGAACTTTGTTTTTTTGTGTCAGCACCAACACCTTCCCTTTTTCTAAACTTCACTTATAAAGCCATAACTTTCAGTTAAGAAATAGGTTCTGCTTTTCAATCCCTTTTATCATCTTCAAGGAACTTAGATTTCCTTTTTGCAAGATTAAGACCTTTTTCCTTTCTTTTCCTTACAAAATTCATCATCTCTATGAACGACCAATACACCCAGTGTTGGCGGAAGAAGTATCTTCCTCGTTGATACAACGAAGGAGATCATCCTTTCAATGTCGATACACCTAGTGTTGGCGAGATATTTTCATCTTTGTATATATGTCAAAGGGTCCAACACTTAAGATTTTTTTCAACTTCCTTCCCTTCTCTCGAAATATTGGACCACAATATCTCTTCCGACATCAATATATTGAAGTGTGATCAATGATCATTCATCAGGCACTGACACACCGAAGCCCGGTCATTCTTTAGACACTGATGTACCGACACTCGATATCCCTGTTGGCATCGATGCAACCGATGCTTAATATTTTGTTGTTCGTCGATACAACCAACACTTGATCTGCTTTCGCTCTTTGATACATTGGCACTCAATCATTTCCCAACCACTGATACACAGGTAGGTCCATTTCTTCACATGCGTAAGGAGTCAAATCCCCACCTTTCTACTCTTGATTTATGTATTTGAAATTCCTAATGGGGATATTTAACATTGTTTTCCCTTCTCCTAGTTACACCACTTGTACACCAAAGCATGGGAGTGAGAGCCAAGTGCTTACAACCAAAGTATTTGAACTTTGACCGTTGGCACTTTGTCTTCAAGTGTTTTCACTAGTTAGTAATCCCGTCCCCCCCCTCCACCATGTTTCAATTTGAAATTTGGATATAGGAAAAGGGGAGAGAGAGAACAAGCTGTGGTTTTCATTATTATTTTTTTATGGTCCCTTTCCAATCCTCTCATCTTACCCCAAGCTCAAAAGATAAGAAGGAAAAAGCCGGTGCAAAACAGAGGAAAGCGCGCAAGTGCATTTCCCTCCCCTATGTTCCTACCTCGCATATAAGGGTTGTCAAGGATTGTTCGTAGTTTTTGCACCCTCATGCTACCACATACCTTCTCCCCATGCTCGAATCTATCCCTCACCTCTCAGATAACCATGGCCACTTGTGTCTATGATTGGGGCTGGCCTCCCACTCAATGTTCTAGTTGATTTCACTTTCTCCCTCATTTCCTGCTCCCAATGTGAGAACCCCGAGACTCAACATTTTCATTACATGATGAATTGTCTTTCGGATCCCTTTCCAAGCCTCTATTTTGAACTTGGAAAGGGAATTAGTGGGTTAATTTTTAGTTTTAGAACAAATGGAAGAAACAAATATCCGTCTAAGGTTCAATCTACCACTAATAGTTGTATCAACGGGAAAATAATTTATTGACTGATACAACTTGTATCGGTGAGGAAATCACTTCTTCACTGATATCCTCAAAACCCTTAATAAATGACCATATTTACATCTAAGGCATCCCACTTCTTGAGGTTATTCCTATGTGGAGTCAATAAGTACTAGATTTGTTGTTTTCACACTCACTTTCTCAATACTAATGGAAAAATTGTCCTTTTGGGATATTGTTGTGATTTTTTGTTACAAATTCAGCGATGACTCCTCCCATAAAAGGATCACAGAGTATTGGACAGTTGGTTTTCATTGATGTCAACAAGCAGTGGTTGTCATTGATGTCAACATATGTGATGGGTGTATTTTGAGAAGTCTCCAAAGTGGTCCCCTTATGGTGTAGCTCTAAGCATAGCCCTCACGGGAAGACACTTTGAACAAGTCTACAAGAAACCCATAGGTGTGGTCATGAAGCCCGAAGTTGTTTGAGGAATAAGGACATGAAGGACAGTGTAAATGCAGGTAACACACTCATAGATGGATAGTCCTCGTCATGCTATTTCCAACGATAGGTGGAACTATTGAGGAGTTATGAAGTCATGAAGTTGGAATCCCCAAAGATGGGTTAAGAAGCCCCTAAATGGTTGCAAGTCATTAATGAAAGGGTAAAGTGGTTGCAACAAGAACGTTCAAGAAGCCCTAAAGTTAAGGAAAGAGGTTACTTAGAAAAATTACATATACACCTAAAGAAGTATCTTATACATACATTCACACACAACTCTATTGATTATCTATCTTGTGAAGAACTTTTGGTCTATTGGCGAATCTGGGGTTGAATCTGAGGTTGCAAAGGTAGGTCGAAGGTAAAAGTTCTGGAGTTACAGAAAAAGTGATAACCGTAGTTTTTGAGGTTATCTGCGAGTTACAGGTCAACATAGCACGAATGTACACGGGCCATAGTGGTGCAAAGTTCATATATTTGTGGGTAGTAAAGGAGCAAGTCATAGATCTATGAAAATCTTGTGAAAGGTTGTGAAGTGATGTTTGTGCTAGGTTGTTGATGCCCAAGTTGGTATGTTTGTCTGTGATCTAAAACACCAGGTTAGTTATAGGTTCTAAGGTATGTTTATATGCATTATTTGATTGATATATCTTGGTAGTTTTGGTACATGCTTGAGGCATGGTATGGTGATTTGGGCATATGCTAGAGATATATCTTTGTGTTGTTGGTACATGGTTGAGATGCACACTTGGTATATGGTGGCACGTGTTTGAGGTACATATTGGTTACATGTTGATGATGTTATGGTCATGCCTTTGGTATCTTATTGGGGCATTGGTATATGTTTGAGGCACATCTTTGGTGGATGTTGTGAGGCATATTCTTGGCACATGTATGAGGTGCATGTCTTGGTTATGTTGGCACATGTGATGTTGGTGATGTTGGTGATGTTGGCACATGTATGAGGTGCATGTCTTGGTGATGGGGAAATAGGGACCTGAAATGGTAGGTTAGGAGGCCATGGAGATGGCATGACAGTGTCAGAAGATGGAAAGTGGAAGTTGGATCCACATTAGTAGCCACATGCCAAGCCACATTAACAAGGATTCCATGTCATCAAGATTAAATTTTGTTTAGAAGTCTGGAGCCAAAATCTTGTTTTGGCCATAATAGGAGAAAGCTCACAATAATATGAAATTTCAGGGGTGGGTTTGTAGTGAGGAGGAACATAAATGTGCCAGTGAGGGTAACTGACTAATTTAGCTCCAAAACTTCAAAAGTTGGAATTTAGTGGTATTTAATGAACATGGTGGTATTCACTAACATGGGCCCTCAGTGTTGTTGATGAAATTTGGATAGTGATTAATGGAAGTATACATGAAGAAACCTAGTGGATAATTTGGCCAAATGCCAAAGGGTTTGGAATGGAGACACATAAACATGCCAAAATTCACTATTCCAAGATATTTTTTGGTGATTTTTGGAATCTTAAAGGGAGGAAAAGAGACCCAAGATCACAAATATGGAAAAATTATCCTAGTCAAAATTTCTCCTCAACAATCCAAACAACTTTTCCTTACTATGTTTTTTCCAGTTTTTCTCCATTTGAGAGATAACAGTTTTGGGTTAAAATTCTAAGTCTGGAGAAAGTGTAAAAATGACAAAGTTGACAATTATAGATTGATGCAAAAATTGACCGAAGCATCAATACACTAATATGAAAGTTGAGGAGTACTCAAAATTGTAAGTATTACCTTCACCCGATACAAACATTTCTTGGTTCTCGCTAGAGTTTCTTCTATAGGTGGTAGAAGTTGGCCTATGAACTTGATTGTACCAGTGGAAAGTGCACAAATTGGGTAGGAATGGCAATTTCAAAGAGCCATAACTTTAATATCAGAGCTCAAAATTGAGCATGGTTGTATCCATTGGAAATATAATTCATAGTGGAACATGATAGAAAGTTTAAGTTTTCCAAATATACATTTGGTTGTTTTAGAAAGTTGCAATAACATGACATCCATGCTTAGTGAGCAATGCAACTATAAAATGTGGAAGACTTCCAAAGCAGTTTTATTTTTGGAAAAAGAGTTTAGGATGATGGAGGTACATGCCATATGTGAATACAAAGAAAGAAAGAATGTATATACTTCATGATGGTTCCTATGCAATGGTGTTGAAGCACATTTAAAGGTGCAAACGCATGGCAATGAGAATGGTTTTTTAATAGTAGGTAGAAGGATTAAACCAAGGACTAAGGATGAGAAGGGACACTCAAGGAGAGAGTGTCATATCAAGATCTATTAACAAGCTGATCAAATTCCATAAATGAAGACTATTAAGGTATGTTGTGGATTGGATTAATGTTTCAATCATGAAGAACAAAGGAACCAAGAAGCTGGTGTCTTGACAAAGAAATAAAGAATATATAGAGAATATTTATTGTAATTAATCGGTACAATTCAAATTTCAAAGGACGAGTTAGAGAAATATCAGGTCATTGTTGGTTGTGGAGCCTGCTTATCTTCCTAATTCAAAGGTCTTTATTTTCAGTCATGTTTATACCCCATGAAGACTGTACACCCCTCCACGTGGGGGAGTTGCAGGGAGGATTCCTCCCCCTGCGAGATCTAGGGGAAAGTGAGCCCCAGAAGGAAAAAATTGCCTTGTAAATGTATATTGTAATTTCATAGTAAATTTGGACCGTTCATTATAAGGTCGCGAATCTGACGGTAGAAGTTATGTTAGGGTTTTTTGCCCTATAAAGCAACCCTCTTTTATGAGGGAATTGTATAGTGGCTATGTATCATTGTGAATATTGTATTCTGAGAGAGGAGATTGTGAGAGAAAGAAGATGAAGTTACATCGGGTGTGATGTAGGTTGTATCCCTTCATTTGTTGGATAATAATAAAGGAAGGGCTTAGCAATTTCTCTGGTGGACGTAGCCCACACTAGGTGAATCACATATATATGTGTCTTTATTTTATTGTGTATCTTCTGTGTTTTATTTTATTTCTCCGCGATCTTGTTTTTCTAACAACTGGTATCAGTGCGAAAGGTAACTCGCAGGAAAAGAGGGTTCCTAGTTTGAGTGGGAGAAATGGCAAAAGATGGAAAGTTTAGGGTTGAGAAATTTAACGGCCAAAACTACCAGTTATGGAAGATACAGATGGAAGATTATTTATATCAGAATGATCTATTCCTACCATTGTGTGGAATAGCAAAGAAGTCGACGACCATGAAGGACAAAGAATGAAAGGTTTTTGACAGAAAGGCACTAGGAACGATACGACTGAGCATGGCAACGTCGGTGGCTTTCAATATTTGGAAAGAAAATAAAATGAAGGAGTTGACGGATGTATTGGCTAAACTGTATGAAAAACCCTCGGTGTCCAATAAGGTATTTCTAATGAAGAGATTATTTAATATGAATATGTAAGAAGGTGGGTATGTTGTAGATCATTTAAATGAATTTAATACGGTTACTAATCAACTAATTTTTGTAAAAGTGGACTTTGATGATGAGGTCGGGGCTCTTCTAATATTGTGCTCATTGCTAGAAAGTTGGAACGGCTTGGTCATGGCTGTAAGTAACTTTGTCTCTGGTTCAAACACTTTAAAACTTGATGATGTTGTTGGTGTTATCCTTAGTGAGGAAATGCGACGGAAAAACACATATGAGACATCAGGTAATGTGTTAAACAAGGAGAACATGGGAAGACAAAAGGATAGAGGAAAGGGCTCAGAGAACTGCGAGAATTATAGGAAGGGAAGATCCAAATCCATACTGGGAAAGATAGAGTGATGGAATTGTGGGAAGAAAGAACATCTAAAGAAAGACTGCAAAGCTCCAAAGAAACAAAGAGATGGACAACAGGATAAAAATCAAGAAGCAAATTTAACAGGTGATGTGTTACAAAATGCTTTGATTCTTTCTGTAGATAATATTTATGAGTCTTGGGTAGTAGATTCGGGGATTCATTTCATGCCACATCCCATATGAAACATTTTCTAGATTATGTTCAAGGTGATTTTGGACAGGTTCATTTGGGTGATGATGCACTATGCAAAATTATTGGAATGAGAAAGGTAAAAATAAAGCAAAGGAATGGAAAACAATGGTTTTCGAAAGAGGTAAGACATGTTCCAGATCTAAGGAAAAATCGAATTTCAAAAGGGTAGTTGGAAAGTGAAGGTTGTATATCCATATTTACAGATAAGGTGTGGAAGGTCACCAAAGGATCACTAGTGATAGAAAAAGGAGAGAAGGTAGGTACATTGTATTTATGCACTAGTAATACTGGTTGTTCTATCTCTTTAGCTTTTACAGGAGTGGATACAACATTGTGGCATCATAGGCTTGGACACATGAGTGAGAAGGGGATGCAGATACTTCACAAAAGAAATTTGTTGTCAGATCTTAACAAATTGATTTGGATTTTTGTGAGGATTGTGTTTATGGAAAACAAAAGAGAGTCATATTTCTCAGAGTTGGAAAAGAAAAGAAGAGTGAAAGGTTAGATCTTGTGCATACATATGCATGGGGACAATCTCAGGTATCATATCTTGGTGGATCTCGTTATTATATTAATTTTATTGATGATGCAACTAGAAAAACTTGGGTTTATTGCATTCAACAAAAATCTGATGTTTTTGATACTTTTAAGAAATGGAAAGCTTTGGTTGAGAATGAGACAAGAAAAAGGTTAAAGTGTCTCAGATAAGACAATGGAGGTGAATATTGTAGCAAGGAGTTTGATGATTACTGTTCATACCATGGGATTCATATAGAGAAGACAGTTCCAGGAACACCAAAAGAAAATGGTGTGTTAGAAAGGATGAACAAGACAATCATGGAGCGTACAAGGAGTATGAGATTCCATGTTGGGTTTCCCTTACAGTTCTGGGTAGATTTTGTAGATACTGATGTTTACTTAATAAACAAAGAACCTTCAATCTCTTTGAATGGTGGAATTCCAGAGGAGGCATGAATAGGTAAAAAGGTAAACTATTCTTTTTTGAAGACTTTCGGTTGTGAAACATTTGTCCATATTGATAAAGAAAATAGAACAAAGCTTGAGGCAAAATCCAAGAAGTGTACCTTTATTGGATACAGTGTTAATGATTTTGGTTATCGCTTATGAGATTATGAAAATCACAAAATCATTAGGAGTAGAGATGCCATATTCAATGAGAAGGTCATGTACAAAGATCAATTGTAGGGAAAGATACAAGAAAAAGAAAAACCAAAATACCAGAAAATCAAAATGTACAACAACAGGAGCAATAAGTACCTCAAACTCCTGCAAGTGTTGTTAGAAGATCTACCAAGTTAAGTAGACCCCGTAAATGATACTCTCCTTCATTGTATTATTTATTGTTGACTGATTCTGGTGAACCAGGATGTTATGAAGAGACAATGCAGGTAGACACTAAAAAGAAGTGGGAGAAAGGCATGAAAGAGGAAATGGATTCCTTGGTAAATAACCAGACTTGGGACTTGGTTCAGTTTCCTGCAGCAAAAAGAGCATTACAGAATAAATGGGTTTACAAGTTGAAGGAAGAAGATGGAGGAAAAAAATGGTATAAGGCTAGACTTGTTGTAAAGGGTTTTGCACAAAAGAAAGGTATACATTTTGATGAAATATTTTCTCCTGTTATTAAGATGACTTCAATTAGAACTATTTTAAATCTTGTGGCAGTAGAAGATTTGCATCTTGAACAGTTAGATGTAAAAATAAATTTTCTCCATGGGGATTTGGAGGAAGATATTTATATGCAACAACCATAGGGGTATGAGGTCAAAGGGAAAGAAAATTTGGTATGCAGGTTGAAGAAGAGCTTGTATGGCCTAAAGAAAGCTCCAAGGCAGTGGTATTTGAAGTTTGACAAGTTTATGACAGAACAAGGTTATAGTAGATGTCATTCTGATCATTGTGTTTATTTTAAAAGGATAGAAAATGGAAGCTATATTATATTGCTATTGTATGCAAATGACATGCTTGGTGTAGGGTCTAATATGCAAGATATAAATGTCCTCAAGAAGAAATTAGCTAATTCATTTGCGATGAAGGATTTGGGTGCTGCAAAGAAAATCCTTGGTATGAGAATAACAAGAGAGAAGAAAAATTGCAAATTGGCATTGTCTCAGGGTGAGTACATAGAGAAGGTGTTGGAGAGGTTTAGAATGCAGAATGCAAAACCAGTTAGTACACCTTTGGCCATCCATTTCAAATTAACTAAGGAAATGTGTCCCAAGACACAGGAGGATATAGGATACATGTCTGGGGTCCCTTATTCATCAACATTTGGCAGCTTGATATATATGATGGTTTGCACAAGACCAGATATTGCACATCCAATGGGAGTTGTGAGAACGTATATGAACAATCCAAGTAAAGAACATTGGGAGGAAGTAAAGTGGATTCTTAGGTATTTGAGAGGTATTTCTACTCATGCATTATGTTTTGGAGGTTCAGACATTGTTCTACAAGGATATGTTGATTCAGATATGGCAGGTGATAAAGATCATTGGAGGAGAACCATGGGGTATGTTTTTACTGTAGGTGGAACAACAGTAGTTGGATTTCGAAACTGCAAAAGGTTGTTGCACTTTCAACAATAGAAGTAGAGTATGTTGTTGCTACAGAGGCTAGTAAATAAATGATTTGGTTACATAGGTTTATGGAGGAATTAGGAAAGATGAAAGAGAGTAGAAGGTTGTACTTTGACAATGAGAGTGACATTCATCTTGCAAAGAAATCAACCTTCCATTCGAAGACTAAGCATATAAAACTCAGGTACTAGTTCATATTATCCATCTTGGAAGATGGACATTTGAAGTTGGAAAAGATACACACTAAGCCAGAATCCTGCAGACATGTTAACAAAGGGAGTAACCAGGGAGAAATTGAGTTCTTGCTCATTTTCAGTTGTTCTTCAAGCATGAAGGTGAAGATGAGAAATGTGTCAGGTCCAAGGTGGATCATAGTCCAACAAGTACAATAGTGGTGGAGTTATTGTGATCAGTCTCCAAGTGGGAGATTATTGGTTGTGGAGCCTGATTATTTTCCTAATTCAAAGGTATTTGTTTTCAGTTTTGTTTATACCCCATGAATACTATACACACCTCCACGCGAGGGTTTTCCCCCCCTGTGGGGTCCAGGGGCAAACAGGGGTTCAGGGGCGAAGCCCCCGAAGGAAAAAATTGCCTTGTAAATGTATATTGTAATTTCATAGTAAATATGGACCATTCATTATAAGGTCGCAGATCTGACAGTAGAAGTTATGTTAGGGTTTTTTTCCCTAGAAGGAAACCCTCTTTCATGAGGGAATTGTATTGTGTCTATGCATCATTGCGAATATTGTATTCTGAGAGAGGATATTGTGACAGAAAGAAGAGGAAGTTACAACGGGTGTGTTGTAGGTTGTATTCCTTCATTTGCTAGATAATAATAAAGGAAGGACCTGGAAATTTCTTTGGTGGATGTAGCCCACACTGGGTGAACCATGTATATCTGTGTCTCTATTTTATTGTGTATCTTTTGTGTTTTATTTCCACATTTGTTTTATTTTATTGCTCCATGATCCTGTTTTTCTAACAATCATTGCAGTTGAATATTGTATGAAGAAAATAAATAGTGATATGTATAAGGAGCCATAGGAGCTCTTGGTTATCGGATCTGAATATTCTATGCCACAAGAGAATATTTAGCAAGGGTATGGAAGATACTTGCATGAAGCCAAGGGCTATGAGAGTCATTACCATTGTAGTTGGTTATTGCATACAACGAAGAAATAATGAAGAAATAAGAAACATGGAACAAGCCAACAAGTGAAGAATGACATCAATATGCATAAAAAGGTAAGGTATGTCTCTTAATCCTTGAAGATAAAAAAGGAAATTAAGTAATAATGGTTACTAAGTATGTTTGCAAAGAAGAAAGTGATGGAAGTTAGTATGGTAGAGAAAATATGCCAAGGAAAAGAGAACAAGGATTTCATGAGGTAATGTGTGGCTTAGGGGATGGGTGAATTTCTTTGCGGTCAAGTGTATGAATGCTTGGAAGAGTTGCAATCTATGAACAAACAACTTATGTCTAAAGAATTCAGAGGAAGAAATTCACCTATGATATTAAAGTGTGCAATAGAAACATGGTACAAAGTGTAAATAATTCAATGGAAGAATTAATGAAGGTTCATTCACTTTAAAGGTGCAAGAAGAGGAATGAAGCATCCCATTGTGTGCAGATTGGTATTGGTGGACATAATTAGACTTCACAAGCAATTAAACAATGAAGTGAAGAAGGATTTCAGAAATGAACAAAGTTCATGGACAACTACAGATAATAGCAAAAGATGGCATAATGTGGATGCTTAATATGGTTGAAATATATTACATCACTAAGGGAATGAAGGTAGGAAATTTTGAGTGCATTCCAAGTGTGCAAACAGATGACAAATCAAAGAAGAACATAATAAGTAGAGTGATTTCAAGAATGGAGATATTAATAAGGCATATGAGAAGGAAATCATATCTATGCTTGGCATTGTTTGTAGAGGAGATGGAATTTGAAACTAGACCATACAAATATGAAAGGGCATTAATTGCAATGCTATGAAATGCTAGAAGGCCCAACTGAAGTTACAGTTGGGTGTAAAATAGAGTATGCTCTAGAGGAGTATATATGAAGCTAAAAACAAGACATAAATGGAACATTGCAATGTGTTGGAATGTTGATTAAATGAAACCAAGATTGAGGCTAGATTGGCTAAAGAAAGAAGACAGTGGCCAATAAGACTATAATTCCATTAATAATCCAGAGTAATATAAATTATAGAACCATAATTGTTGGAAAGATCAGTCAAAGTAAAGTTGGGAAAGATGTCATAGAAAATGAAGTAAATGTTGAAGAAGGAATGCAAATATGACTTGTGGACTAGAAATGTAATCTGGTCAAGTTGGAATTGGCTAGAAAGTGCTCAGGAAAGGGAGAGACAAATCATAGATGATTCGAGTGAGAGCATAGAATGTGAAAGAATCCAGTGGGATTAGAGGACAACCAAGGATAGCATAGAAGTTGGAAGATGTTACATGAAGCTACATGGTGCTAATGAAATTGTTGTAGCAACAAATGATGAGCATGGTCAACAAGGTAGTCATGATCATGAGGGGGGGTTTCTTAAATCATCTCTTGCCACTTTGATGTATTTCTTAATATTGAAAGAGCTTCTTTGTGTCAATAATTTTAAAACATTGGAATGTTGAAAATGCAAGAGATTAGATAACTAGAATGCATATGCACCAGTAGGCATACTGAGAGGTGATGTAGAGTGCATATAGGAAAACATCAACGCATATGATATGGTTATATAATAAGAGTAGTCTTTTGATGTGTGTGTAATAAAGATGTTATGATGGTTAAATGTGACTAATGATGATTATGTAACCAGGAAAAGGTTGATATCATGGCTGAAGATGTTGATGATGCTACTGGATATGATAGGTAGCCTTATGAAGAAAAGAGGAGGAAAAAACAATGTTGATCAAGAGGTTGGTGAAAGGAGTGTTGGGTATGTGTTATATTCTTTGCATGTGTGTGTGTGGGCGTGTCAGATTCGACAACTGCGTCTAACAATCCCTCGTAGTAGTGTTTTGTGTGTCGTGTGCGCCGGGCGCTTCCTAGGGGGGTCCCATGGGGGGTAGGTATGCCCCCCCTGGTTACACGCAGCGCCTCAAATTTTTTTTTGGGCGCTTTTTGTTATTTTTAGTGGATTTTGCTATTTTTAGCGGTTTTCTAAATTAATCCTGGATTAAGGGATTAGGGTTTTGGTATCTACAGAATACCTAAAAAACATTCTATATATTGTATCGTGAATGGTGAAATTCGATATAATGAAATAAGAAAGGTTTTCTCAGTTGAGGGTTTCTAGTATAAATCTTTGTGTACTATGTGAATGATGATTATGTAACCAGGATAAGGTTGATAGCATGGCTGAAGATGTTGATGATGCTACTGGATATGATAGGTAGCCTTATGAAAAAAAGAGGAGGAAAAAACAATGTTGATCAAGAGGTTGGTGAAAGGAGTATATGAACCTCCATAAGACACAAAATGATTAGGTAGTATCCAATACATTGATGACAAATATGCAAGAATGAATTTGATGTGCTTATGTTTCATAGACATTGATGGAAATTTAGGTAATAATTCCCTTAGTCAAGATTAATATCTAAATTGACATGTTTATGTGATTTGAATGTGTCTATGGGGATGATATTCCACTTGGTGTGGTAAAGGCATAAGGCCTTAGATATATAATAATTTGTTTAACATATAAATGCATTTATATAAAATAAATGGCATGTCATATCATGTTGGTTATGAGATAATAAGTTAGGCTTGTCAGGAGATATAGTCTTGTTAAAAAAGTGAATGCCAAGAGAGCTAGCTATGTGTGAGGCCATAATGTGGTTGGATATGGAAAGGTTATAGCACTTCACAAGTGTCAAATGGTATCACTAGACTGTATTGGTGACCTAGATTGAAACCCTCTTGCTAACACTTAAGAGCACCTGTTGAGGAGAAGGGTTCCCAAGGAACTGCATATCTGAGAAGGGAAATGCCTTCCAGTATGCCCAAGGGATTGTTCAGAAGAGAAGGGGTATATACCTAGTGTTGTCTTGGGCTAAGAGAAATGTGTCCATATGGTTGAGCAAGTATCCCAGAGGTGGATGGATGATGTGTCAAGGTGTTAGCTAGACCTTCCAAATCATCATGGTGGAATACATGATACATGAATGTGGTATTATGGAATCAATGCAAGGACACATTGAGTAGGTGTGGGACTACATGAAAGATCTATCAAGAGAACAAAACTATGGAAAATAATGACTACTGAAAGATAGAAATCTCGAGAAGAAGGCCATTGCAATGACATTGGGACCTAATGGTTGCCACAAGTTATGGATTAGAGATTGACAATGGATTCCTAGTAGTAATTTGTCTCTCTCCTTGCAAGTGAAAACCTTGGAAAGATGGATTACCCAAGGAACTATTTAGTAGAGAAAGGGATGTCTAAGATTGGAAGGGTGAGTGTGGCAAGGAAGAGGCAACTTAAATGAAATTTTCGTGAAAGATTCATGTGGCATGATGGTTGAAACCAAGAAGGGTGTGTCAGAAATAACAGTGAGCTAAATTATTACTCGTGGAAGCTTTGTGAAGTAAATAAATAACCATACAAATAAGTATTGAATTAAGATTGCATACTTGTTTTTGAATACATGCTTACATTGTGGAGTTGAGAACTCCTATGGAGAAGATAATTGTTGTATGAAAATGGATATAACATGTATGCTTATTTATGGTTGTTATAGGAACAACTAAAGAATGAAGACACGAGTACCTAGGAAGAATAATGTTGGAGATGATGTTATTCCAAGGGAAAAATAAATGTAATACCCCTACGAGTATGAGCATATTGCACGGAACCTATAGGAGACTACCATCTACAACCGATACGTATACTAGATAGCAAGATCATACTACTCAGGATAAAGGTCCAATGTATGAACTACAACTTGAAGAAACGACATGGTAGCTGGAAGATATAATGTGGAAGGAATAACTACATTGGTTTTAACATCTTGATGTAAAAACATTATTATACATAATGGTGGTGTGCACCGAGGACGGTGCAAAATCTAAGGGGAGAGGAATGTAATACCCCTAGTTGTATCCCCACAATAGAAATGTAAATGTATACATGATGAAAGGTTGAGATCCCAACAACGTAATATGTAAATGAACTTTGAAGGTTAGTAATAAAAATACATCACTCATTGTAGAAGGAGAAGTATGAAAAATATGGGGGGCTATGATTCCACAAGAGAGGGAAGAAAGGGGGATTAGGGGGCTCAAAGGGGCCAAAGCCAAATACTATTATTTTATTCTTATCCTAAAGTATTTTTATAATGTCATCATAAGTCATACCAACCTTGGAATTAGTGGGGGAAGTGAGATATGTGGGCTTCTTAGGAACCCACGTGGTGCATTATTAGCATGCAAATGTATTCCAAAGTTTAGATGCATGCAAGGAGGGAAATTTTCCATCATTCATCTCCCTAGAGGTTGTTGGGAGAGCCTATGCCACCATAACTGTAATAGAATAATGGGTATGGTTGTTATGAAAACTATGGGAAATCAATGCCCATGTGCAAGGGGTACTACTGCCATTAAGAAACTCCATTAGAACTGAGAATTTATGGAGTCCTCAATAGAGATATTTCTTAACTGGCCCGTGATGGAACCCTATAGGGAAGTGATATAACTCGAGGGGCTATGTGGCAAATAAGGGGATCATATTTCTTGGGTTGTGTAGCTTGAAGGGGAAAGAGAGATGATGGATTGGAATTGCTGTGAGAGTTTACAACTTGTGAGTTGTGGGAAAATTGGGTTGTATGAGAGGATTAGAGCCATGAATAGGAGAATTCATCCTTGTGGACTCATAGCCTTAGCTTAGGGGTGACCCATTACAGAGAGATTAATTGCAATGATGAGCCTATGGCTTAGTGGAATGTTCCTTTTTCTGCATCCAATTGGAGATTATTTCCCAGATAAATAAGTGTTATGAATTTATATAATGTTATGTGAATTAATTTGGTTTATGTTATGAATTAAATGTTATTTCAATTTCTTGTATAAGCATACATATATATCTATGAATGATATCATGGTTAATGCATAAGCCTTCATTGTTATACCTACTTGCATTAAATAATTAAAATAAAGATAGTGAGGAATATGGTATTAGAGCTATAAAATTATGGATTACAACCTAGTTAAGAAGTACTATGTATCCTCGCGGTGGGTAGAGGGTACTAGGTACGCTACAAAGAGCTAACAAAGCATAGTTTAAGTTAATGGAAAAAAATTTAGAGTACCTCACTACCTCAACAACGTAAAAGAGTGGTTGGGTATGTTACAACTAAAAACTTCATCAACATCACATCTATCTAAAATTGCAAATTACTCACATTTTCAAACTATAATAAGCCTTTCACCCCAGTCTTTTATCCACTAATAGATTTCTAACACTTTCTTTAGGAAATAATATCAAAGCTACATTAAACATTTGAGCTCCTCCATTATCAGTAACGAATTAGAGATTAAAGTTACTAGGATGACAAAAATGTGACACTTCCCCACAACAATTATTATGAATGTGAACACATGGGCTATTACGCATAAGTCATCAGTCCATGACCCATCATGTACTTCAATTTCTATGTGATGCAATTCAATGACATTATAATTAATCATATTTAATATAATTTTGATATAATTCATAAAAAGAATAATCAAATAATTCATAAAAATAATTAATATTAATATTATTAAGATATTGTTGGTATACTCAATTAAGAGTTAACATATTAATAGTTAAACATAATATATGGTTAATATTAACCACTTTTATGTTGATATTAACCACTTTGAATCAAATTGTTGTTGAAGTGTAAAGTTAAAATTTATAATAATAATAATAATTTATTTTTAAGGTCAAGGCTAAGTCACCTCAAATTGGTGTATGCGATCTTATTTTTGACTGGTAAAGTCTACGGAGGTATACATACCCTACCCCCCTCTGGATTTGAACTTGTAACCTCTTAAGAGGAAACACATGTTCTTAACCATTAGGTCCACCATTATATTCCATGCAACTATGAACAGAGTCATCCTAATCTATTAGAAGGTCGGAATGATATACTTGAATTTATTTGGCTTTGAAATATTATGAATTTAATTTTATACCTTTAAAATATTTTAAGGATTTTTTTTTTTAATTTTTGAA